>JAQFXM010000104.1:0-75039 GCA_034693345.1 Entomobrya multifasciata | reverse complement strand
TAGTGTGGGTGGAAAAAATTGTGGAGCGTAAAGCGCCGAGCTGGTGTGGGTGGAAAAAATTGTGGAGCGTAAAGCGCCGAGCTGGTGCGGGTGGAAAAAATTGTGGAGCGTAAAGCGCTTTACTTGACCGCTCATCCTTGGTGTTTAGGTATCTCTGGATGGCTATATGATGATGATGCAGTAAAACCTTAAAGAGATGAGTATCGTTCACGTTCGTTCATCGCGAACAACAGTTTTCTTTCGGTTTTGGTTAACTTAACGTTCCCGTTCTCTTGTTGTATGTTTGGCTCTCGCTCCTCACTCACTCTCTCTTTTCTGTAGTTTAACTGGTAGTCTATCGGATTGCATGACAAACTCAGCACCATCACCACCAAAGCGCCAGCCAAAACTCAGAAACAGCAGCAGAACAACCTGAAAATGGAATTTCCTTCTCTTATTTCTCTGAACTGCACTGCGGTGAGATCGGCTTTAGAGAGAAAGGAAACCTGAAGTCTTTTCCTTTCTCTTTTTTTCCAAACTGCTTCATCTGAAAACTCCGCTTTTGATACTACCACTATATTTTATACATACTTGCTATACTCTTTCGCATATAAAAGTGTTTTATATCTTTATAAAGTTTGTTTATACATACATATGTGTTGTGTATGTGTGTGTCTGTACTCTGTACCATTATTGCTTGCTTTGCTTACCTCCTCGCGGCTTTTTGGACCGATTTAGCACGGTGTTGGTGGTAGAAGTTTTATGGGCAAAGTCATTATAAAAAATATGAACACAAACAAGCACTTAGAGTAATTGACCGTCTCAAAGTCTTGTTCAGCAGAAAATGCTTCCTTTTTTCCTATCCACTTGAGGCTTTACGCTGCTGTATCTTTAGATGTAACCTCACCTTATCTAACATTGTAATAAAAATGCAAACAGAAAAAAAGAAGAAGAAATGAACGCATAATATACCAGTAAGCAACGAAGCAACCAGCTACACCAGTAAAAATCGTATTATCCTATATTTTATAGCAACTAACAAGAATGGAGAAAATAGAAGGAACGACATCAGCAAAAAATGCTCTTTTAGTCGTGTATGTGTGTACCTGACAAATAGGACAATAAGTTTGTATAAACATAATAATGGCAAGTTTAGTTTTTTGTGCATATATGAAGATGTGTGTATTGTGTAATGTCATTCTCCTCTTTTCTTCCATACATTCTATAGTGCACAATATAGCATTGCACATTTAGCACCTCTGTCATCCAAGCTACATGGTACAAGCATATATGTGATTTGAGTGTAAGCGACTAACATAACATCACATCAATATCAGATAAAGCTTTACCTTTCTTAACAAGAAAAGGGAGAGAAAAGAAAACGATAAGTACTCGTTGTTCTTATGTCTCTCTCTTTAGTAGCTTACTCTTCATGTCGTATTAAGAGCTTTTTAACTATCTAATATACAACAATACAACACTGATAAAATAGAGGTTCTTACATAAATTCGTAGCACAAAGCACATATGTAAAAGGAGCTCTTTTAAATATCTCTTTTACGGATCGGCAAAGCTTTTCTCTTCATCGCAAAAAATTGTCACAGTCAATTCTCCCCTTGTTCTCTTTTAATCCATTTTGGTAAGGTTTGATAGTATGAATATAGGTATGAAAGGATGGGATGGAGGGACGCTTTGGGAGGATTGAGTGGCAAAGAACAGAATAAAATGTGACTATGTGACACTTTCCCTCGTTCTTCTGAGATTGATAAATAAACTTACTTTATTATGAGGTTTTAGATATCGCTTTGAGTTTTTTTGGAAGATGGAATACTGGTAATAATAATGTTAAGGATAAAAATGTGGAAGAAATCTGAAATGCATCTACTATATATGTACGTAGATTTGCAGGATTTTTGAGGATTTTACATGAATATGTATAGTTTATGTAAAAAGTAACGAAATTGATATTCACATATATCTTTATTCACAGCTAGACTTCTGGTTTAGTTGAGACTTTTTTCGGGTGCAATGTTTCTTTGAGCAGACCAAAATCAAAGTAGTAGTAAGTTTTGTCTTCTTCTCGAGCCCAATCGTATAATTTTTTAGGTTAGGCATATTGTAAAGACATGAGAAGATGTCCAGAGGTTGGCAGTAGATGGATAATTCTCAACAAGAAAGTTTCGTTGAGCCTCAAGACGAGACGACGACTGTTGTGTGAGTATGGGTTTAGTAGCTCAAACTTTTTCAGAGATGAGATAAGATTGCATGGGTGGTTCCATTATTCTTTGTGCACTTGAAACAACAACCTACCTACCTTACAAGCGGAAAATCTTGGGTTTACACTCACTATATATAGAATAGGATAAAGGTAAGATCCAGCTCATTGTTGGTTTATGATGTTTTAAAGAAAGACAATTTCAATTCCATGTATAAGATAACAATGTACAATAAAAAGGTAGCCGTCACCGTAAAATATTTAGACAGAGGAATTTGTGAATGAATCAACACATTCTTAAATATTTCAAAAGAGAAGTGAGATTTTTAAAAGCAAGCTTATTCTCTCTTTACCACACACGTTAGGATTTTAAATGCATTCCAAAGGGCTACTAAATTGGAATTTAAAGAATTTCCATTAGTCTACCAATAAGGAGACAATTATTTGGTAATTGCTTGGCCATGGACCACTAACTTTACTTTTACAAGTAAACCTCGATACTGACAAGTTATACGAAAAATTACTCTATTCTACACATTACTCAAATTGTACCAAAAAATGTCAAAATATAAATACAAGATATGGGTTTTACGACTAAAAATCAATTTATCGTTTTATTAACCTCATATTGAACTATAGATTACGTATGGTTGGATTGTCTGTAAACATTGTTATAGAATATTTTTCAATGACTTTCTACACATTAACTAACGATTAGCTAGAAAAAATCACGTGTAAGTATTAACAAAGTAAACTAAAGAATGTAAATCTCTCTTTGGTAAAAAATGTTTGCTGAATCCTCGCTTTTTATAAAAGGTTAAAAATAAAGATACATACATACTAGTATAGTTAGCAAGCAAAATACTTTAAAAGCATATTTTACAATGGTCACAAATATAAATGTTTTCTATACGATAGTTTTGAACTTTTTGACAATCTGATTGCTTTATTCTTGGTAATATACATACACTGCATTCAGTGAAATTTATGTTACAAGCTTAAACATGATCGAATGTGCAGCCAGACCAGAAACAACCAGCAGATGGATAGTTCTGACAAAACAAAGAAAAATAGATAACGTTTTATTTACCACTAACATTTATTCTGTTAAAGCATAAATTATCTTTTCCACACTTTATTTTATGACAAAAGGTGTAAAGGATATTTTTCTGTAATATGTTATCATGTTTGTTACAAGTACAACGTTTCGTCGCATTGCGTACGAAAGTTAAAGTAAAACGTGTAAAAGTATTTGTGCTATTTATCTTCATTCTCATCATGGGTGATCCTCTCTCTCTCTCATTCTACCTCTTTTGTTTCCGTTCCGCTTGATTTACGCAGTAACAAACTCAATAACGACAGAACAATAAACCGTTAGTTAGTGCAACCCAACCGTTGTACAGCGTAAGTTGCAAATGCTTCTGCTTGTACTATTTTCATTGGTGCTATTTTAGCGATTTAATCTGTTTGACACGGATAAATGAATGGTGAAAGGAAATTGAGTAATGAAAAGTGCATAAAACAACATGATTTTTGGTCTACTACTTTTTATATAATAAATATACAAAGTAAATATATTATTATCATAACGCTTACTTGAACAGAGTGAGTGAAGTACTAGGACTTTTTTTAAATGGTGTGTTTAAAAGATTTTGAAATGCAAAGATGAATATTTGTTTTAGTGGGCTTAAATTCGTTTAGAATACAGTCGATTTTTGATATTTTTTCAAGTGTATGTATATGTGCAGTTTATAAAGTATTGGATGTGCGTCTATCCTACCATTGGGTACCACTGTAAAGTATGGCATACTGTAGGCATGGGCATTGGTTAATTGATCTTTATATCTCTTGACGAGTATAAATGCTGCAATGCTTAACCCACAACCATTAAAGTTGGAGGTGTGGAATAATAAATATGGAACGTGTGGCAGATGATTGGATGCGCTTACAGCTTCTTTTTTACTATTTAGTACAAAAATCATCACGAATGTGGACTGGTTCACCTTGCCTGCCAATAATTGACATGATGGACTGTTTTATTGCCAGATAGTTTAAACATTATGGTTATTTTAACCACAATGTGAGGTTGCATTTCTTGGATTGCCATATTTTTTGTGTTGCTTGCTTGATTATATTGCTAACCAGCATGCAAGTTTTCGATTTTGATTGAGTTAGGTTTTGGTAATACAATGTATTTTGTAAGTAAACAATGAATAGAATTCAACAATGTATATATACGCTTCTGATGTTTATTTGCAAAGATCAAGCTTTTTTAAATCACATCTTTCCATCCATAATGCATAGTTTTCTAATAATTGTAATTTTAAAATTAAACTGAAAAACAAAACACTCAAATTCGAAGACTTCTAATTCAAAACTAAGAACTTCTGTTGATCATTCAAAACTGACAAAATTGATGAGTTTAATAATTAAAATCGTACACTATAAACTAGATGGATTATAATTTAGGTACCGATTATTTATCAACGTCAGAAATGTAACAATAATGACAAGATCAGTCATGATGACACCTAAAAATCTGGAAGTCATTTCTCGTCAGCACATTATGTCTAACTAGTTGAGCTTGTTCAATGATTATGAAGTGTTCATCATAACATCCATTTTTATTAAATTTTTAATAATATTTTTGATACAGGCATTAACAATAACCCATTATAGAATTAATATAAATGGATTTGCATCACTTATTTAATTTTTATGCTGTAGGCAAGTTGTGGATGCATATCAATCTTGCTCGCAATTTAGCTCACTCACTGTAACACAACTAACACAAGTGAGAATCATGTTAAAAAGTGCATAACTGAAAGGGATATTTGTAGTCGAGCAAATAACTCGCTAGCCAAAAAATACTCAAACCGAGCTCAAAATAGGTAATTGTATTAGCTAGACAATATCCAATGTCTAAATAGCATGCAAAATGCGTAAAAGCAAGCAAAAAAAGTTTGCAACTATGTAGTGCAGTGTTCACAGGAGCACAATAGTATTGACAAGTGGTGACGTGAGTAGAAGCAGTGTGAAAATGTAACATGCAATGAAATTCCGCATAAAAGAGCGAGCACACTCTCATCTTATTCAGCAACAACGTTTTTTGTGAGAATCATCCTCATAGTCATCATGACATGACTCTGTTTTTGTCTTGATGCCATTTTGCGGTGTGCGTTTATAGATATACTGATTCTCTTCTCTGCTGTTGATGCTATATAGTAAGTTGTCAAATAATCCTTGTGCCACAAACCTTGTTATGAAGACTGTAAAGTGCAGTAATAACCGTCATCATATTCATTGTCATATTATTCCGGCACCATATATACATACACACTTATACTATTGATGCTATAAAATAAAGCGAACTTTGTAGTTCTACAACCTCAACATCAAACATGATCACTTTGTTTACCATGATTTTTTGGCGATGATTATGCACAAAACTAAATCAAGGTGCATATGCTCAACTTTCATTAGGTTTGTTTTAGCATTATTCTTGTAAACTGCTAAAAGTTTTTAAAAAAGATGCATATAAAGTTGTTGAAAAAAGTAGCATAAAATAACAATTATGGGCAGCCGTAAGATTTCATAAAATGAAGTGAATGACTGTCCCAGATTCTTTGCATTTCTAGTTTACCGCAAACCACTAAAAATAACAGTTTATCGTTACACAATTTATCTACCGATATGGCTAAACTAGGCGTAAAATAAAAGGTGGTTCTGTACAAGTCACAAGAAGTGACCGTTTTAGAATTTTATTGAACCAAAATAAACTATTATATATCATTCAATGTTAATTTGATTAGCATAGGAAGAGTATCGAAAATTAAAGTTCCTTTTTCAGAATTAAATAGGTATTTGCATTGACATTGATTTTTATGATAGCTTCTTCAATCTTGTTTGAAGTAAAGTGCACATTTTAAAATTGTGAACCATTTCAATTCAAAACTTGAAGAGTCATTTTCAATAATAGACATCTCATGTTACATATCATACCAAATTACCAAATGGATATACATACATATACATAGTAAAACAAAACTATGTTTTTCACTGATTGCAAACGTGCGTATGCAGTCACTATACTGTTCCTTATGATTTAATTACATTAGAAAAAATGACATCTTGATATATTTACCATGTCGCAAAACAAAAAAGAATTTTGTATGAAATGAAAGGTCGTCAGACATCTTCGCGTTAAATGCTTGTAATTTATCAAACAATTATTTTTTGAGACGTTGATAGCCTAAAAACACGTTGTACAAATTTAAATGTACTATAATATGTCCATTAATGATATTAAAAAGTCGATTATAAGCGACGTGAACACTCAAAGTTGAATGGTTAGTTATTTCACGTTCAATTATCATATAATCGCGCTATTTAATTTGATGATATATTTGGTTTGTTGTTATTTAGCTATATATAAAATATACGATTGATGCAATATACAATACAAGTCTTCCTGAAAAAACAAGCTAAAAATATACAGACTAGACACATAGACAGCATAAGAGATTATATGGTACTTAAGAGTAAGAATATCTTTGGTATACGCATACGCATACCAGTTATACCACCTCTGTTTAAGAATACTTACGCTAATTGGCACGGACCCAAAAAGCTGTACTAATTACTAATTAACAAGTCGTATAAAGTTTAAAAGGCAAGCACATAATTTATGACTTGTTGGCTCTTCGTTTTTAATGGTGAATATTATGTTGACTTGAGTAGACCTTTTTTCGTCTCGTTATAATAACCATTCCATCCTTATATCTTTTAAATTCTTACATATCAACAGATGCCCAAATATGCATGCAAGAGAAGTGCACTAAATGACACTAAATGGATATAACAACGGTAAAGATTACGAATTTAAAATATTGGTTAATTTATTAAGATGTTTTTGTCTCATTTTGTTTGAATTGATAGCAAGTATTAAAATATATTACTAGCTTCTCTTGCAACCGGACGAGATTGCTGACCCTCTAATATTTACAGAAATTACAGTTCATCTGATTTGTCGAGAATTCCCATTTTTGCAATTCGCATCATTGTATTGGGTCTGACAATCAAATGCATATGTGAGTACAACACAACACGTCGGCTCTGGTTTAAAATGCGTTTATGTGAGCATGTATAAATGTATGTATGTATAATTATGCATATGCATGAACCCATACACGCTTATGCTTTATTACCATTTTATGAGACAAAACTTTGTATTGCATTATCATTTTCATCATTATTATTATGGCTATAAAGAGAAGCCGCTCAGCAAACTTTGTAAATGTTCGTTTACATAAACCACTTGAAAAACAAGAGACACTGAGGAAAATATGTTTCTGTTTGAGCGTGCTTTTTTTACCTTGCCTGTGTATGCCTTCTTACTACATAGATTATGATTATGAATTTTACAGTGGTAGAAAGGTGTTTAAAAAGTCATTCAAGACTTCAACGAGGCAAGTTTTGAGATGACAATGAACATAGCTCGTAGTGGATCTCTGCAAGAGTAAATTGTAAGTTATACACCCAACTAAAAATGGTGCATTTGTCCCAGTGAATGCATAATCAAAAATATTAAAGGGGTCGTGTACGTGTTAATTTTTTATGCGTGCAGAAACTAAAATACTATAATGATAATAATTAAAGATAAAATTGTTTCTTAATTATTCTACCAGTTTGCTCCTCTAATTTCAAATATGTGGAATTGAATTCATCTCTCTCAAAAAGATTGTTGTAAATTTGATATGGACGGAATATTCAATTTTCTGATATTTTGCTCGTTTTTCTTTGATACACACACCAAATTGTATTCTTTTGATCTACCCACACACAAGCGTGTCTACAAAAATAGCTAAAATGGTATGGTTTGACATTCGACCTTTAAATTTATTTGAATGCCTTGTTTTCATTCCTTCACTTCAACTTCAGTTAAGCTTAGCTGTCCGTTGATGTGAATCTGATTGTGTGTGCTCTTATTGGTTTATAATTGTAAAGCGTAGGGAAGGGAAAAAAGAGTTAAAGTAAAGAGTGTAGAGAAGCTGCTGTAACCACGTAAAGGAGCGATATTGACAAGTGTGTATAGTGTATTCATCTCTTTTACAGCAGCACACAGCATCAGCATCGAGCAGAAAACTAAAAAGCAGAAAGAGACGAAAGATTCGACGACGATGATGCCCCGGAGGAAATCATAACATGCATAATGCGTAGGATGTTTTCCTATAAACACTTATTACTATGCTACAGCTTCACTTCCCTTTAATTTCGCTCCTTTTCACCTTTTCACTTATGATAATAGTAGTCATAAAATGTAGAGATAAGTTCTGAGTACAAAAGTGAACACGTTGCAATACACACGTAACACTCACTCAGCATGGAATAACTTGCTACAATACAGTACAAGATACGTACATGTTTAGAAAGAAAATAGGTATGTATATGAATATGAATTAATTCTTTCGGTTGTCAGAAAAAATAGAGATTTCCCATAACTAATAGCTTGAAGGGAAGAATTTTATCTTTAATCATGTCTGTAAGTTTGTCACTAAAATTATTTTTGTCTTTGCCACTCGACTTAATAATACGTAAATATGTATGCATAATATTATGCATGTAAAAGTTACTGAAAGAATTCGTTGATTTTTTGAGGTTAATTCATTATATGTTGATTTTTTAAAGTCTGAATAATCCAAAAAATACTGTGACATGATAATAGTTTGTCAAACTATAGAAAAGACGGAAAAAATCAATCAATCTTGCAAAATCGAATGTCTTATTATTATAAAATTATATTTTTGAAACTGTTACATATATTTTTTGGTAATGATTGTGATTATAATTAACCAAATGGATAAAATTTACGAAAGTTACATCGAAAAACTAAAATTATTGTAAAATTTAAGTCAGTGCAGCTCAGAAATTCGATTAAACCAAACATGAAAGAAATTAATAAACTGATTTGAATGGAAAAATCTAAACTCCTACTGATAAATGGAAAATTCAAATATTTATCTAGTGCGTAGAACTCATCAAGTAATTTGACATGTCCACATCCTAGCCTGTTTTCGTTGACGACGTCATTTCTTCTTTGACTGTTTTCCGTTTCCTTCCATTAAGTCGTTACACAAGTTTGAAGCTACCCGTCAATGCATCTTAGAAATTCAATCTATAATATAATAAAATGCATAAAAGTTTTGTGTTGCGTGCATCAAAACGAGTACGTTTTATTTTGGTGTACGGATGGTGAAACGACGCTTCACAATTTTTATTCGATGTCATGTCATGTTCACGTTTTGTCGGACTACCCACTACCCAGTTGTTTTCTACTTACACTTATTTATATATATACATTTTATATAATGCATTTATAAGTAAACGGCCATATCAGTATAATTTTTCCATGATACAATAATATTCAGTAAATCCGCATTTCAAGTTTCAGAAATATATTCATTTGACCATATAGTAATAAACCACTGCAATGCAAAATTCGGGTCCAAAATCTAGTCAAGTTTGTTCCATTTTACATACTAAAAGCAAGTTGATTTTTGTTTATAAATGAAACGTTCTGGATTTAGAGAGTGATATCTGGTTGCCCGCTGTTGGTAATGGTGGTAATAATGTTTGGGGCTTATGCGTGATACCCTCAACTTACATTTCTTTTTACACGCTACTTTGTTGATGCTCATGCAATTGTGCTTTCATCCAAATTGAATGTCCACTTTTATTGTAAGTTAAAATGAGAAACATTACGATTTTAATAGGGTATAATATTATGGGATCCCCTTTTTCATGTAGCATTTGAGCGTGCATTATAATGCACATAGTATGTCGATCGATCTCCAGCACAGAGCAATAATATACCAAACACTTTACAACCTTTCCCCTATTTTAGCTTTACCTTCCCTGAAGGCTTCGTCTTATCGTTTGTTTTTAATACTACAAACAATGAATAAAAGGTTTGGCCTACATTACGTTAGATGTCTTACAGCTAACAAAAATATTGTGCTTAGAGAGACATATAAAACCAAGATTTAAGATAACTTGTTTTTAATTTTGAACATCGCGATTTTTGTTACTTGATTTTGTCACCAGTTTAATTGCATATTTATACCAAGTATTTAATAACTAGCATCACGCAGTTATAAATACGTTTTTTAGATTTTGACACCAATAGATCTCTGGCGCATCAAGAATAAATCCGTCTCTCAATATAGAAAACACTAGCATGAGTCGTTGGAAGCCGATGTTGTTGATACTGATTCGACGATTACCTAAGTGCATGTGGTAATCATGTAGGAAGATAAAACATTTCACATTGCAACAGCATGTTCAACTTTCCAATAAAAAACAAAATAAAAATCATTTTTGTGTTCATCGTTTTGATCTTGTAATCAGCAGGCCGACCGCTGTTCTCCGTGCGCATGTTATGCCTGTACTTTTATAAGTGTCGTATGTAATATGCACGAACACATTCATTCCCACGACATAACCTTCGACAAAAAATGTTCTTTCCATGAACATTTTCTACTTTCCATAAGATGTAAAAGTAAAAATGATAAAAAGGAGGAGGTTGGATTGTATTTTTACTCCTTTTCCTGTCTTCTTAACTAATGTTGTTGTTGATCCCTATGATTCATTCAAAGTAAGATGGTTTCAGTTTTCGGTTATTCAAATGCACTAAGGTTTACTTGATGCATAGATAAATTGATTTTACGTTGCTTCGAATGCACATGAATTTGAATCTGTTGGTGCATTACTATGGTTGGTGAATCTTATGAAGTATGACTTGCTGTACTCTGTTATGTTGGTGCATTACTAGTGTAGTTTTATTATCATGGTTGGTGGTACAAAGGCTGGTCTTTGCAACTTGAGTTGAAGCTCACACTATCTAATGCTAACCAGAAATATTTTTTTAAATGTGAATTGCCTTCAACACCAAATAGCTTTCTTAGGTTTGATCATCTTTACTTTCGATGGTGTCAGGATGATCGTAGAAATGCCATTATCATATCTTCGTCGTCTCGTTCGGTATTCAGTCGTTTCCTTTTAAAATTGGTACACACGAATAGGTCATGCATTATTATAATGTGACGTCTCTCCTCTTTATCGTTATTGCTTTTGTTAGAACAACCTAGTCATGAATCACTTTTTCAAGAAGAGTGGTTGTACCCAGAAAAGATATGAAATACATGAATGTAGTTGTGGCATACTATCATCATCATCATCACGAACTAACGGATAAAGTAGAAAATGAAAAAGTGATGGTGTTTCTCTGAAATGGAGTAGACATGCATACATACATATTTTACTACATATCATCGAATAGTCTTAAATGTGCAGTATTTTTAAATTTTTCTCGGGCAAACAAGGTGATTAGTCATAATATAAGTACCACACTGAAGTTGCGACGGAGGCAGATGCATTAATGGGTAATGGACGTTTATCTAAATGGGATAGCGCATTAAATTGGTACACATTTGGTTTCGAGAAAAGCGGAAAATATTTTCTTTTTCGGGGGTCCGATCATCGTAATCAAAGTCATTTTGTATTTTCTATTTAAAGAATATAAGATTCACATAATTTTTTACCGAATTTCATTCTTTAATGAAATCATCTAACCAATAAAAAAGTATATACAATATAGGTAAAAATTCCACCGCTAAGAATTATGACAAGGCCAATCGATAAGAAATGTGTCGAATTGAAATACACTTCGTTTCCAGTCCCCATTAACAATAAACCTACGGAAAAATAGTGAATATACAAATACGATGCGACACTACGCATAAGATTACAATAATGAGGAAAAAGATGTTTACTATATTTATGTAAACACGATATGTAAAAGGGAGCTAACGTTTTTTACCTGTTCTGACATATGACACTCTTAAATACGCCAGCTTCAAGATTTTCTGATTTACTTTTCTAAATACAGTTTACTACCCAAGAAAGTTATTTTTACTGGATTCTGGAATTATTCGTAAACAAGTCAATGTAACGTAATTCAACGTAAGTATGCTTACGTAAACGATCTTATTCTAGACAAAATCAGTGAATAAATAAAAACACTTGAAACTCATTGAAAGAAACACGTGGACGTGACGAGATGTAGGTATATCAGGATAATATCAATAATTAACTCGGTAATAAACTTAGTTATTTAAAGCTTTCCCAATAAGTGAATATAATACTAGTAGACATAATTTTGACATCGTTAATTAATCTGCTGAATACACAATACACGCAATACAAATAATATTGAATGAATAATATTTGTTTTGATTTGGAACAAAACATCTTTTACAGCTTCTCCATTTCTGAATTAAGTTCAAAGTGGCAATGTGAACAATAGTAATTTATATAAATATTATGTGCGTTACACTGATTATCAAACAGTATATGTAGTAAACATTGATTATGTGCTGAACACTGTCACTCTTCTATTTAAATATTAATGGAAAATGGGCAAATAAAACTATAAACAACCAACTCCTATTCTATGCCTTAGTATACATGTCATTTTTAATGTTTCAAAAAAATATAAATTCAACTTCATTTAATAAATTTAAAATAGTTGCAAAAGTTCTGTATTTTCATTGCATCAACACGAACGATGCGATGTGGCAACTTTAACTACATTTTTAAAGACAACAAATTGTATTGTACTCTTTCAAGACTGCAGCATAAACGCAAAATTTCTACCTCATGCTTTACGTTTTCAAAGACAAAAGATTAAAAATTCTTGTGCCTCTTGAAAAAGTATTTGCCATATGTTTGATCTTGCAGATAATTGCCACTTGGCTACTGTCAAATCAACTCGTTAACATAGCTAGCAGTGAAAAACGGTTAACTTGTTCGTTTCTGGCCTGGCAAATACGTAATTTTAATGCATGCAAAAAAAACTATTGTTGTGGTATGTAAGATGATGATCATGATCGTGAAGATGAGATGAGTGGAATGAAGTTGCCATCTAGGATAATGTGTTTTGTTTAATGAGAAGCAAAAGATAACATTAAGATGATTATTCTTGACTCACGCCAGAGAATAACAATTTATTATCCTGCTATACTGTCATATAAAAATAATTATACGCTATATGTATGCAATTTTTTGTATAGAACTAAACACTACGGTCGAAAGAAATATTCAAATAGCCCCAGGAATTTTTCTCTCTTGTTTCTGCTGTTGTTATGTTTGTGTTGAGCCCCTCGTAGCTGCTCTGTCTACAAAAGCTCTCTAATAATCCTCTCAATTAATGATTGTCATCAAATAATGAAGCACAAGCTACAAAAATATGTATACAAGACAAATAGATATAATTCTTCTAGTTCCCAACGTTTAATTTGTTTTCCAAAATATTTTAAATCCCGACGCACGAAAGCCAAAAATGTTTATAAATTGTATGTATTGCGTTATATGCATATAAATTAAAGGGGATAATATACAGACTTATCTTCATATTTGCGGAATTACTTTTTATGATACCGACTTATACAGTACTTAGCCACAATTACTGCAGCCGCTCATCTACATTTTAAGACCACTGGAAATTTCCTTTGAATTGGAACATGATCAAATAACATTAAAAACTTTATTCGCACTGAGCACTTTATTTAAAAGGACTGATGCGATGCAAACAAGCTGCATTTATATTCATAGTAAGAAACAGTGTAAAACAAAGTTGACAGTGTTGTATTCCTTAAAATATGCCATATGCTATAGACTGTGGTTAATTTTGCACAGCGAAAAATGATAAAAATCAAGCAATACTAAAACGGAAAAGTGTAAGCAAATTTTAAATGACTTAAGCTATATAATAATAAAATACTGGTACATATACATTCTAAAATATTATATATCTAAAATAGAGACATTAGTCATGACTACTTTACAGCTAGATGATCATCAAACGTCAGTTGAATGAGAGAAAAACTAAAGTTAGTGTGCTGAATGTGACTACGCTACGAACAGAGGCATATGAAGTTAATTCTAGTCTTGCTAGATGTATGAAAAATATATGTGAGAGATTAAATATCAGGAACTTCATTTGAAGAGTTCAAAAATTAATCAATAGTAGGATCAGAATTATTTTTAAACCGCAAAACCTTGAAATAAATATACGCTCACTCCACAATTACGAAATTTTATGCTTGCATGGGCATTTGTTTCATAATGGCGAATTTTTTTTGTTTCAATGAAAAATAATTAGAAAACTCTACAATTCAACATATAGCTGTTGAGCTTTCATATCAATTATGTTATGACTAGATATTTTTGAATCATGCATTTAGATACAATTCTCTTAAGTACTTGCATACACGTGAATAGTTCTGTCGAACTTGTAATGAAGTGGGCGAAATTGAGTATCGGTCATTCTAGTTCAATTACTTCCGTTTCAAAGTTTGTAATCAAAACTACTTTTTCTCGTAATAATATTATGACTTTAATAAATTTCCAATAAATATCGCAAGCCGTACACAACAACTTACCAATTAAAATTAATCATAAATGTTTAACTATTCTGAACAATTTTGACATTTCTTTGAAGTTTTTACTATATGCAATAGGAGGTGAGTATTGTTGTGAAAGTTTTGTGTACTTATTATCATGCAAAAAGACCACACACACAGAGACTGCAGCATAAGTTAATAATAGACAGCTCATATAGACGAGCCTGTAGATACATAATGTACGTATGTACATAAATTATATTTATTACAAAGTATACAAGTTCTCAAAAGAATACATGCACAGAAAAAATCATTACAAGCAGCATTCTGATGACATCCGTTCATCAACACTTTCTCCGGAATTCTCTGAGGCTTTTTAAGAGGAAAAGCCTGAAATACCTGCATGCTCTCACTTTTACTCCAAAAATCCCCTCTCCCACTTCATCTCTTTCCGCCTCTCTAGCTACTTAGATACTATACCCATGTTTTGAATGCTACACCTTTTATATTCCACTTCTTGTCGAGTTTAGCTAACGACAAACTAGACTTTCTACCAACATCATCGTTGTCATCAGCATCGTCACACCATAACACAAACACATACACAAGTAGTGGCAAAGGCAGAGCGCTGTGTATACTTAATACGCTTGTGTCCTTTTTATATTCTCTCACTTTCCCTCAACAAATACACCACACTGGCTGCTATAACAATATAACAATATAACTTATATATATATACCTATATTATATGGAGCACTTTCTCCTAACAAAAGACTTGTATAGCATAACATAGCATTGCATCATCATCATCATCATGATTATCACTATCGCCTCTACTCTTTTACTAAAAGGTAAGTAATAGAAGCAGTAACCTATACTCCTAAGTCGGAAAAGCTCTTATATGTACTTACCTTCCACTACATCCTATTTTCCCACTGGTTTATTACTTTTGTTGTAGTGGGTTTTTGTAAATACTTTTACACACACACCTTCTATATAACACATATATGTTTTCACTTCTTTCACATCTTCTATATATTCTTTTATGGTGTCGTCGTGCGGCATGAAGCATCATCCATTTCTAAAACATTACAGAGAAATGGGAAAGTCGACAGCAAAGGTGGTTAGATTACATTAGTGTCCTGGGATAGTTTATATCATCGTGGTAGTTTGGTGGTGGTATCACATTGTACATATAGTTTATAGTATATTACGGCTTGCACTACACTACTACTGACGGATTGTAAGTCTGCCTGGTGGCGGATGGATATTGTACACTATAAAAGCTGCTTCCTCGCTATTGCTATTATAATATAACGCCTACCTAACTCACACACATCACATCACATCATCCTACACAGTGTACACACTATATCTTCTCTTGTATTCCTTTCTATTCCGTATGCACACACACGACACACAGTGCTCTGCTTTTTTCTATGGAAAATTTAGAAAGCGAGAGAGGAAGAAAGAAAGCAAGGGCATATTATCATGCATATATACATATTTACTCTCGACGAAGAAAAGTTAAGGCTCAACACAAAACTTTTTAGTTTTACCTTTAGCTGGGAAAGAAAGGACAAGAAATAGTCATTTATAATATATTATGTATTTATTATACTAGTCACCAAAAAGTAAATGCTTATTATGGATGTATGTATATTATGGTAAACTTATTTGTAAAGGTTGTATCTAGGCTTTTTCGTTTCACTTGAGCTTGTACATTTTCTCATTCGAAAGAAGACGAGTTTCTTTGCAAAATATTTTCTACTGGAAAGTATAATTATATGCTTTAGGGACGTCCTCTATTACTTCTAAATAAACCACGACGATGATGACGAAGAAAAGCTTGTTTGAGAAAGAGTGACTGACTGAACGAGTTACTGAGTGGATATCAGGCAGATTGTAAAAGAGAAAGCAGCTGGTTGCCGTGCTTTAACTCAACTTACCGGAGTAAATGAAATGATGATACCAAGAATAAGCCAAACTGCAGAAAAGGAAGAAGCAATGGGAGTATCAATGGTAAAATTGTCTTTTTCCTATTCTCGGAAAAAGAAAGAAAAAAACAATGAGAACGAGAAAGAATGTTGTGTTATATTCTCACTACACTATATTTTATTGTTTCTTAAAAAGTAAAGCGAGCTAAAGTAGTTCCAATGAATTTCTCCCGTGTGTCTGCTTTTTTCGCTTTCTCTCGGACATCTACGAAATTTCTCAAAAGCATTATTTTCCAATCTAGGGGTCAATCCTACAAGGTCATCATAGGTCATTTTTGTAGGCATAAAAGTTGATAATAAAAATACGATCGATAACAATTGGCGAGAAAAAAGAGAAATATTTTATTTACTTGGTTGCTTAAATATTTTAACAAACTCTTCAACCTTTTCAATTGCACTAATTTAGTATAAACTTGGAATACACACAAATGCCTGTTATTTTCATGGCGTAATGATGTACTTCACCAAGTGGCAACTTAAAAACTTATAAAAGCTCATTCAAAAAACTCTGTAGATATGAATGTAAGTGTAAAAACACACCATGTTATCTTCTTTTTTTCGCCCTTTACATGGACTGGTATAATAGTATGATCTGATGCGAGAATATTTAGTTGGTAGTTTTGTGTTGCTGGTGGTGAAAACATTTTTCTTGCTTGCCTTGCTTTTTTTCTTTCGTGCTGTCTTTCCACTTCTTTTCTATATTACACTACTCCGCACAAAACGAACGACAATGCTGTTTCCCAAAATCGCTCCAGGAGTTTATAAGCTGTTGGCTTGGCCTGCTGGCCTAGCCTGACTTGACTAGGAAGAAAGTCTACTCAATTACAGTCAACAACATTGTATTATATATATGTAATATGTATGTCTATTTTGCAGCCTGTATTCATAAAAATTATGTATGTATATCACATGTGTAGCATATTGTTTCGCAGCTCAAACATAAATTTCCTATTGAATTGTGATGATATATAACTATTTCATTCCAAACTTTCGTTGTACTTCACATGAATATCACAGTCATGATCATCAACATCATGCTGACCTGCTTGCTGTAATGCCTGCCTGTCTCTTTTTGCTTTTTGGCCTACTTATCTATCGATCGATCTGCATTACATATGTTATTTATAAAGGAGAGAAATTGTGATAAATCAGGGCAAGAAAAGGAGAGACTATGGTGAGGAACAAGTCTACTTTATACACCGGATGGAGAAGCACATACTCCCATTACAAAATAGGGAGTGAAAAAGAATGAAATAATATAAATGTTTCATATGCATAATATATTATTGTATAGACATGTTACAAAGCTTGTTAAAACAAAAAGATAGAAAGAGAAAGAAAATACCACCACTTGCAGCTTTTTTTCTCTTTTCTGAGAGATCATCTCTCTAGACCCCAAAGCTATGTCGTCATGTGGTATGGTGGTATACATACAATGATACAATATTGAAAGAATGAATAAGAAAAAGGAGAAAGTTGTCGCTGGGGAGAAAACGAAAGTTTTGCATATTTCAATGAAGTTATGTAACATGCGATGGGAGTGTCTGTGAAAATGGACAGGCAAAATATGACGACCTCATAATATCATTCAGAAGATATTACTACTGTTATTGTATTTCTCACAGCTCAACAGCCACTTGTGTTTAGATAAAAGTAGGGAAAAAATTGTCTGTATGCTAATGCACTGAAAAAGTGTGGTTACATCTGTCTTCTTCATCGTGGACAACTTGTTTTCTCTGAAAAGTGCGATTCTTTATGTTAACTTAGCGCGTAGCAAAAAAATCAAAAGCTTACGTATGTGTATAAAATTTCATGCAAAAAACTGAAGGATATAACGACAAGTCCATTGAGTTGAGTTTCCAAGAAAAAAATGTTTTACGCCAGTGGTAGTAGCAGGAAGGATACATACACAACTTTTACTTGTGCTACTCTTGCTGTGAGAGTATGCTATCAAAAAAGTACGTATGCATTAGAGAATCATAATAAAAAAGATTGCGCACCAGGAGGCTTCTCAAAGTGGGGGTCGGTCAGACCGTGTGCTACTCCAAATTGTTGATAGTGAGCTATGTCGTAGTCATCCTTGTGTGTATACTTGTTTCTACTTTTTTATACACAATTTTGTTATTGATGTTGCTGCTTTCGCTATGATATAAGTAGAAAAATAATCAAACACACAATGTAAGAAAAAGTGGTGGTTAAAGTTTCGTGATTGTGATACAGAAGCGAGCATATTGACTGCTTGTGCAGAGCTATGCTATGGTGGTGGTTGGAAATGTATCATGTAACATTTTTCCTTTTGTTGATAGTAATGCAAAGTACAAAGTATATAATAGTACGGTAAAGTCTGTCATTTATCTATTTGGCTTTGTAGAAACGTCTAGGTTGACTGCCTTGACTGGAATCCGATAATATCTTGTAGATTTGACTGTGTATAGGGGATAAGAGGGAAAGCTTGTAAATGAAGACGCAAAATAGGAGTGGTTGAATTGGATTGTAGTACGATAAAACTGATTGAGCATGAACGTTCACAAGGAAATTGTTGGTTTTGCGGAGTGTATGCTTTTCCTCTTAAAACACTTGAAATCTTTATTATGAAAACGGCCTGCATTTTGGTTGTCAAGTAAAAATATTATATCTTCAAAACGGCTGCATGAAAGGAAAGCTTACAAAAAGTTAATTATTGTGAATTTTAGTAAAGATAACGACAGACAAACAGTTAGTCACCACGAAGATAATTTGTTAAAATGCTTCAGCTTGGTATCCGGGCCGTTTTCATAATAAACGTTTCACTTGTACCAATTGAGGTATAAAGAAATAGAGATGACAAGCATGATGATTTGAAAGGCGGGGTATGTCTCCAATGTATTAGAATATTGGTTACTTTGTTTCAATAGATACCATAATTACAGTGCAAAATCGGCAGAGACACGCATTGTTTTCAAGTTTTCAAACCAAATTTTAGCAGATGAAACGTGAAAATAACAAGAAAAATTGGAATCCAAGGAAATAAAGTAACCAATATTATTCCGACGTAAAATCTTCCGAAAAACGGTGTCACTTCTATATCTTTTCCATTTCTCTTCTTGTACCCGTTTTAATGTTACTGAAAATGGTTATCAATGGAATAAAGAGGACAGCTATTATTTTAGTCTTGTGTGCATAAATTTATAAAAAAACATTCTAAAAAACTATTTTGAAACAATACATACGTAGCAATTTTTCTACCTAAAGTGATTTTTATAGAAATGCGTATTTCAAGGATTAAGGTTATTAATATAATGCATCTATCCTGAAATTATAGATTTTCGTCCAAACGATTTGTTCATACAATCATTTTACTGGTGACATAAAGTTGAAGGCTTTGCAAATAATTGTAATATTTGTACAAATAAGCATAGTATATTCTTTTGAAGATTTTTGAGATAACATGTATGCATAGTATTTATGATTAATACTATATGCCTTGTATCATTATTCTGTCCTCAAATTGCGTTAAATCCTCAGCAAATTCTCATCTTTTCAAATGAAACCATATAATTCTTGTTACTATAAAAATTAGATATTATACCTACAAGATATATCAGATAATGAAAGAGTTTTTTACGATATACATGTTTTAATATAAAAAAGTGACTGTGTCGATGATCGTGTTTAGCGTATAGCGACAACCGAGCTGTCGCTGCTGCAAGTCATAGGTACATCAGGCCAAGTACAAACATTTTACACCGTTATACATAATATAAATCCTTACACTACACTACACCAAGTTTATATATGCTGTGGTGAAGCAATTTGAACTTCCAAGAAGAAGGAAAGGCATACCATAAAGTCCATTTGCATTCCTAACAGGAGCACACACAAAAAAGACGAAAATGTGGCGCTGCTGGTTGCTGCTACAAGCTGTATGAATGTCTTGCCTTTCCTCTTTTGCCCTTCATGTTTGCACACAACTCACTTCTCCTTTCTTTCTCCGTATCTCCACGATCCCTTTTTCCTCGATACATTATTCATCTCGCTGTAAGTATTCTATAAGAGTATTATATTATAAACCTCTAAACCTCATTTATAGAAGCATACGTATAACTGATAAACTTAAAAGGATATACTTTTTGCCCTGTGTAAACGCGCTTTTACACAGTTCGATCTTCTCTGTGTAAGTATACATGTTAAAAAACATCACCCATCCAACAACTTTCTCACTTTCCCTAGGTCAAATTAATTAAAATTCCATTACCCGTGTTCATTTCAATTATAAGTCGATTAACCAGTGAAAATTTAATGGATGTTGTTGTCTTCAGCATATACATTACATATTATTTTGTTCCAACACTAGTTGTGTGCCTTTATTACAGCCAAAACAAGGATAGACAGACATACACACTTGTAATAAATACATTATTATGATTCAGTCATCATTTTTTATTAAATTAAAAAGGTGGCCCTCTGTCTTGTTCGCTCTTATTCAACGAAATTTAAACCCAATTTGTCTAGAAACACTTTTTCTTCCGCTTATTTTTCAGAACAAGTTAAGAATTCACAATGTGTATAATATATGTATGTTATGTAAGGTATATAAACTATTTTTTATTTCAAATAACATCGCAGCGTGTGCCGAGCAGGGCTGCTGGATAATGTGATAATGTAAACAAATTTTTTGGATTAGTAAAGCAGTCATGTAAGACGAGAACGAGACTGGAGCATTACTAAACAGAGCAAAGCAGAGACAGCACAAAAGACATAAAGAACACAAGGAGAAATAACAGCAACAAGCCAGAGCGGAGAACTAACAGCAGTCAACTCAATCTCTTGATGATTACCATCTTTTCCTAAAATGGTAATGGTAAACTATAAAATATAATATCACTCCTCTCTCTCTCTCCCTTTTCTCTCGTCGTCACTCTTTCTTTTCTAAGAAAAAAATATTGAGTGCGACTACGACGTGGGTTTTGCCAAGAGTCAGGCTAGTTTTATTGCACACATAGAGATGGTGAACACAAAAACGCAATTCCCTCAAAACATGAATATCTATGTGTCCTTTTTGTTAAAACATTCGTGATATTCATGACACCTGATATTTTATGCATACAGACTACATATTTCTCTTTCATACATAAAATGAATTAGCGATAATTGGTAGCAATATGTGATATGATGCTGGCCTCTTGTCCTTTGACTGTAAGTTTTCCTTTAAAAATTAGGGTGATGAGCGTGAAATCGAAATCAGAGTATAAAAACGACCTAGATCAAACGGTACAAAAGTAACTTTAATGATTCGAAGGATAAAATATATACATACATGCACAGTTTCTTTTATACAAAATGTTATCAAGATTCTCAGAAACTTATTAGACATATTTTTGTACTTTATACTATACGCTATCGGTTTTTCTTACAGCGATCCCATCTGACTTTCAACTTTGCTTTTTCATTTCATTTCGCGCTATTCATTACGATTAGTATACTTATCAAAAGTAAAGAATGAGTTTAGCAGAAGGAGAAAAGGATTGAAAAAGTATATTTCAATAGTTAGAAATGAGAAAGGAATAATAAAATAGCGCACTACTCAGATCCGCTTCCCGTATACTTTACGACTACGAATCGCTCTTTTATTATTTTTCTCGTACTCACTTCAGCTCGCTGTTGTTACGTACGCTACAATGAACGTGTGAACTAATCCGTTTAGTCTACCGTGACATTCATATAATCTATCCAGTAGAACAAGCTTTTGAAGCAATGCGTGCGTTCTGCTCCTGTGCATGATGACGGAATCGGAGCTAGCTTAAGGAAACCTTATAGGCAGCCTAAACTAAGGTATGTATACAAAGAAAGCAACTATATTGCTTCCTCATGCTCGTCATGAGTTCTCGCACAAACAGATATGCAGCCTAAACGACCCATAACAACATAATAACACTATTGCAAGTGAGTTATTCAGGCAAGCCAGCCTTGTGAAGGTTACGCAACAAGAAAAGGTGAGGCGCAGAAGGTGAGTTTAACGTTTTTGTTGATTGAGCAGTAGAATTGGAGCAACGTGGTAAACGTTTCTAATAGAACTGTGTTGTGATTTTGAGGAATAAGGGAAATACTAGAATATACGACAATATTACCGAGCTCAGCTTTCGGCTTTTTTTCTTCGTGAAATGTTTGGTAAAATGCTTGAAAAATGTTGTTCACTAATGCAGTGAGAAAAACAAAGAACACAATAAGAACAAGAATAAGGATGTATAGTACTTACTCATCCTCATTGATGTGAGAGGAAGCACCACTTCACACAACTTTTTTTGCTTCCATTCCATAGATACTTTTTTTCTTGCCAGAGGGATGAATAGGAAAGTGAAGTACATATGTATGTGAGGTTGCATAAGGAAAAAGTAAGTTTAAGAAAAGAAGTAGAGAGAGATCATTGTAGGATTTTTCATATCTTACTAATGTGGCTTCAGAAATAATATTAAGTAGGGAGGAAGCAGTAGCGTTTTATGAAAAGAGAGATGGAAATGAAAGAGAAATGCATGTTAACGACAACCTTGTCTATGTCTGTGATGATGATCATGATCATCATGAACACCTTTGACTTGATACTCGCAAAAATTTGTGTAGTAGTTACTACTACTTTTTTGAGAATAATGGTGTTTTACAGTCAAGTGTCAAGTAAAACCTTGTTTCACCTTTCAACCACAAAAATATACGGTATCAGCATGCCAGAAGCAAGCACTCGTACTCGTGCTCTCCTTTAAACTTAAAAAAATGGATGATGATAATGATAAAGATGCAGTGAAGTTTTTTCCCTTGTGTCATCATCTTCTTTTAAAAAAGCCAGTTTCTCAACGAGATATCTCTTCCCTGGGGGTCTCCTCCGAAATTCATAGTAAAATAGATGATACATATACTACACATCGCGGTATACTTACTCATGCATGTTTGACGGTAACCTGCTACATTGAGTTGGTTGTGTATGCTAACCTGACACAACTCTATCACCAAAAACTGAAGGGGACGGTGTTCTTGGTCCCCTTTCAATTTCTACCATCAATATAATGACACGCTTTTAATCTTCTTTTTACCATTTTATCGAGGTAATTGCTATAAAATCAATTTACAGGATTCTTCACTGCATTTCTCAAAGATCAAAATTTGCTTGTAGTTGAGTCTGAGTCAAGATAACACGCAAGATGCATGTAAAGTGATAATTGAATACAGCGGTTTTTCGTATCGTAGGCATGCATATTTTTCAAAATACTTTGAAATAAGAATGTACAGAAAGTATCTGCTGCACTTATTTTACACGCTTTCAATTCAAAGGAGCAATGTAGTTCTTGTATAAAAATGTTTTCAAAATGTTCAAACATTTAGCAAATTATGCACAGAAGTTTAGAAAAACCAACGTATAGTGTCTGTATGATAAAATACAAAAAAGTATATTTTAGCGTGCGTTTGAAACGAAACTTAAGTATTTACAATCATGCATATTTTTATATAGTCATAAGATGTGATGCTGATGTTACGGTACGACACAACATGACGTTTTGTTAAGAGAGAGATAGATGAACACTTTTGTGCACAGTTACAGTTACAAACAGACTGTTGGCTCACTGACTGTGGTGATCCGCGTGGTGTTTGCGTTGTAAAGAGTTAAATGCAAAGCCACACGAAAAAAGAGAGAAATGGCTTTTCTTTCTGTTGTGTTTGCCGTGCAAGTGAATGCACGTATGCAGTCATGTATACCAGATAAGGTGGCAAAAACGCAAGACGCTCTTGTAGTAACACGACTTCCATTGGTTTCGTTTCACACAGTGAACACTCTCTCTGTACTACACCTTGCTTGTTTGTTGTGCCAGTGGATGATTAACTAGTTTGTATATCCTGTACAACAAAACAAGTCTTTTTTGATCATGCAACACATTCATATTTGTCACTAAAATGAGTAGTTGCTTTTAATATTATTATATGAATCCTTTTCCCTCTTTTGTTTGTATATTTTAAGTAGAGTTGTAATTCTTTCAACCAAAAAATAAAACCATGTACAAATTTAGGGTGGTAGCTGTTGTTTTGTGGAAGTGAAGACAAAGTATGCAACGTTTGGGGAAGAGGAAAAGAGAAAACCTCTTTTGTTCTGTGCTGTAGTCGAGGTGGCGATGAAATGACTCTTTGGTTTTGCTGCAGCTTCTTGTTTCTTCCTGTATTTGTTTTCTAATTAGGACTTGAGATATTTATTTCTTGCAGCGAACGTCATTTATTTATTCTGCCGCTTTATACATTGTGTCTGCTTGCTTGGTTTTTAGCCATTATAATTATGTGATTTGTTAAAGAGAACATTTTAGAAATAAGACCAAAATGACAAATTTAGAAATGCGTCGGTGTTAGCACAATGGCTATATTAGTAATGGTGAATGGCATTGATATAAAAATGAACTTTATGGTTATGTACAGTTTATTTCCATCTATTTTCTTGATGACGTGCACTATCGTACACAGAAAAAAGGATGGATGATAATATTACTTTGATAGTGGAGACGGAGAGCTTGTACAGTATACTTACAACATATCATGATTCTCATCACAAAACCACCATCTACCACCAAAAGTCGTTGAATTCGAATGAAAGACTCAACGTAGAAGGAAATGTGAGGATGATGATGGTGATCTTGCTGCTCTGCTCTTCTGCCCTAATCACTGTAGCAGTCAAAATTGTTCGCCTCTTCATTCGATTCTCCTGTCTTCATATATTATACATATCCTTCTCTGTCTGTCGTTTTTTCTCTCTAGCTTCCTCCTCCTTTTGCCTTGCAGTCATCAAAATACTCATCACATTCACATCATCACAACTGTACATAAATTACTTTGTGCTCAGACATTTTACTCATTGGTTTTTGGTTTTATTCAGTTTACCCACTCACTGAATAACACACTAGATTATACAAAGTGTTTAAGAGAGCTGCTGCTGTCGAACTATTTGTTTTGCATTGCTACATGACTTTTATGTATATTAAGTTCGTTCACAAACTCACAACAACATCGCACGCATCATCATCTTTAGTAGAAAAAAACAACACGCCAGCTTTACTACCACAGGGGTGACTGAGTAGATGAATTCTGATTGTTTACTCGCTATGAAATGAAAATGACATCGGGAGCTTTGAATAATATGAAATGAAAGGATGTTTAATGACTCCGTGCATCCCTTGTGATTGCTACATTACGTTTGTTATTATTCTCATTATCTGTGGTAGCTACTGTATCATCATCGTTTTGTAAACTGAACACAATAACACATGGTAGATTTATGCTATACCCTATTATTTTTGTACTAGAAGAAAGTAAAAAAAAATCATGTAAAGAGGATGTCATTCATCAAAGCAACTACGCAAGTTTGCAACTATTTTTATAATTCAAGAGAAATAAATACATATACATGAACTGCAGATTCTGTATGCTAGTTGAACCTTAAAGACATTTCTCTATTGATTCGTCCGTATTATTTGATATTCAGGTGAATTTACTTTGGTTTATCCGAATTACATGAGTTTCGTGTAATTCACGCTTTAATTGAAACAATTTAGCCTCCTTGATTGATTTTTTTCTTTTTATGGTTTGATTAGATCTAGATCTGCAAAATTTTCAGTTATGCTTGTTGTTTTTTTGTAGATTTTATGATGAGTGATGATGCTTTTTTTGAATGTGACTTAAAATATGAAGAAATTACTTTTCGAGATTAATCAATAATTTTCAATAATTATAGTCACAATCATGTGTGGTAACTGTAAAAAAAGGTTTGGACGATTTGTCGAACATAAGACCACAAGGAATATGAAATTAACAATTCCAGCAGACAATTGTTTTTTTAAACATTAAAGGATTATAGATTCACAAGTAGCATCTTTGCGCAGTATGTTAAGTACTATTTTTTTTACAGATTTTGGGGGGCTTGATTGCTAATCAAACTCAGTTTGTGACTTGTGACATGTCAATGCAAGATTATATTTTGATAAACTCATAGCATATTACAATAATGAAGAAGATAAAGCTTCATCGTATAAATTTTCTTTAATAATCACATTTTCACTTTTCTCACAAATATCCCATAATTGTAAACAAAATCAGTGCAAAGCAAATACAAATGTTTGGATGTTTATATTTGCTCATTCAGATTGAAACTGTAGAAAGTTATGCTTATAATTAAAACTCGGGTTTATTGATAATAACAATTAAATGGGCTATATATGGTTACAAAAATGGGGAAACTTCACGGCAGAATGAAAAAATAAAAGAGGTAGGAAAGAATATAGAGTTAGGGATAGACAATGAATCTCGCAACATCAAAGCTGATGAAAGAAATGAGTATACAGCCAAAATAACATATTTCAAACACATACTATTTGCTAGAAATATACGCATTATCGTTTGGTAAAGTACCATATAGCCACTGTGCTTTTGATTTCAGTTCAGGGAAATACTGTGAACGCCGAGGACCGAGGGCAACAAAGATGACGTGAATGGCATGTGTACATATCATCATCATCATCTCCTCCCTCCCTGCAAACTTTTCTGTTAGTTGAGTTGTAGTATACCAGAAATAATAGCGTGGGAATGATTGCTTCCTCTATTATGTACCATAAATACATGTAGGGTAAACCATTGGACCAACGACAGGGTTACATAAATCTTAAAACTTGATCATAACTCACTAGCAAGCCAAACAGCAGCGAGGAAATTTTGTAACTCAATGATACGCTAAAGTTGGTCTGCTGTGAACGTATTTACCTATAAATTATCTATAAAAAATCGACTACTAAAATTCACTACTGAAGAGTTGAGCATTTAAATTTGCAACACATACATAAATGTTTAAAATGTTCTTGTGAGACACTTGTATTGCAACAGTAACGCTCTTAAAAATAATGAGCTTATAAAAACTTTGAAATTGCAAAAGTAATACTTTATAGTAAAAGTTATAATAGAAAGTAGAAACAACGTGTCATCAAAATCATTTTTTGTCTTTATCTTACCGACATAAATAATGCATTGCTGACATAATAGTACTCGAGTCGAGTCCCATGTTCATTTTTGTACAATTTATGTTAAATTCCGCCTTGATAATTGAATGTTAGTATCCTCAAGCAAATCTCGTTGATGATAGTTTACTCGATGAAAGCATGACGGAAGCATTACCGTAAAAAATCATTTTGGCTACCGTACCGCCGCTCCCTCCCACGCGACGACGATGATCATTACATATTATTAGATGGAGAGTGGCAAACAATCAAGCGAATCCATAATGTTCTTTCATCCATACAGGCGCAATTTTATGAATAATGGCGTATATAATAAATTGCGTCACGAGTGAGAAACAAGCAGAAATCATCATTAAGCTTGTTTATCCTACACACTTAACAATGTTGTTATTCGAGTGCATATAATAATACGATTTTATTATCAATGGAAACACGACGAGATTTTCTGTAATGTAATGAAAGTTTATACGCACAACGCATGTAGCAGCTCAAAAAATATATCAATTTAGTACTAAAAGGTTATTATAGAGAATGGAAATGAATTCAATATAGCCGATAGTCAGGAAGGAAGGAATCTATTCATGAATGAAATTGTTCAGTTTCAAATAACATCACATTTTTGTACAAAAGACCGAGAATTTCTTGTGTGCACAACAAAATATTATCATGAAAATTTTGTTTGCGAAATAGTACATTGACTGTGTAGTGGTATATTTGACTATTGTAGTAATAAGTATGCTACCATTGTTCTGCAGAGATTCGGCTTTTGTATTTGTGCCTTAGCTGGCAGACTGTACAGTGTTCTGTCCTGTTGTTTGCTCGGTTGTCATTTTGGCAAACCAAACATTTTGATCATCATCAAGATCATTACGAGATGACGAGGACGTCAAATACCATCTCTTCTTTGTAGCCACTCAGTAGAATGACGGTGATGGTGATCATAATAACAACAATTTAGCTGTCATGTGCAGGGACTCGGTTTGGATTTACTTTGTTATTGAGACATCGTCATCCCACGTATTTAAACGATACTCAACTTGCTTTTATGTGTCGTATTTAAACGATACTCAACTTGCTTTTATGTGTCGTATTTAATATTATTTCTTGTAATATTATTTTACGTATAAATATTACATTATCGTGCACTTGGTTCGGGATAATCAATTGCAACTTGTTCAAGTTTATCATCATATGATGAGATGACTTCAAAAACAATTCGTTTTGTAAGTATCAATCTCTGAAAATGAATGATTTTGCATTATTGTTTCAATAGAAAATAAATTACATTTACATGAACCATCAAATGAAAGTAAGGTCGATTAAGTATTGTTCTTCAACCCTGAATGTAATAGTAGAATCTTATGTGTATTGATAAATTGAAATGTTTATCCAATTTGTCTAAGTAGTTGAAACAACTAATTAGGCATTCAAATTATTTCGAAACATATAATAATTTATTATCGTAACTAAAAGTCGCTCAATCACATACGCAATTTTCGTATAAATCAAAAGAATCGAATGAATTGGTTGTCCAATAAATTTTGGTGATAATTTATAAATTAGAAATAGACAATGGGATTTAGAGAAGCATGAATGTAAACACCATTTACAGCATTAAGTATATACTTACTACACAATCGCAAATCGAATTAATGTCCACATGAAATAAGGCAAAAATAACAAGTTTGTTGAAAGATTGGAGAATATACAAGACACATCGTGTACCAAAAGATTGTTTTTGAAGAGACGCCCATATTACTTTATACTGCTTTTTATGTTGCAAGCGATAAAGAGCTCAGTCGTGTGCATGATTTTTAATAAAAATTTGCTATGAGATAAGTACCAATTTTCACTTCAATTTCTTCTTAAGATTGCTACTTGGCTCAGTAAAGAGTAAAGTGCCACCGCACAGTATAAGTTTGCCTGCGACACATTACGCCAATTAATAGAAGTTTTATTACTGACTTCCCCATTTAATGATGACCATGCTTACTATCTAACTTTTTTAACAATAAAGGAATTCTGAATTTAAGAGGAAATGCTAAAATGCATGTAATCATACTGTATTAAAAATAATCACCCACCTACATATATTCATATTGTAAGTAAAACACACGTTAGCTTTTAGCAGTACACCATGCCAAGTACTGGCTTTGCATCATTTACTTCGAGTTCACATGTTCACACACCACGATCGACCGTCATCACCCACAACACAACACCATCAATATTTACCCTTTACCACCACCACTCAGCCCCACACACTCGATACTCCTCCTCGCTAAGCTGCTGCATAAAAATCTATAACTAACTGACTTGATCCCAATAAAAAAAATCGTTTAGCAAGTAAGTAAGCACATAATCATTTTTCATTATTTCAACATGATTGCAATAAATGCAACCAACCACACCACGATCATTGTGCATGTAAAGCATGCATTTTTTCCGAAATATATCCAAACAAAAAATCACGCTAACTTTTAGATGAAAGTTTTGCGATGCGTTTCTAACACTTTTTGAAACAGTGAGATTCATTTCGTAGCCTTCATACTCTTCACGTGTAGTTAGGTAGCTGCTAAAGTATAGTAATAGCGTGCGTTACAACAACAAACTGCTACAAACGGCCTTGAGCTACTTAACTTCGTTTTATATAAAATGATTGTGTGTAGCTTTGAAGTAAAGTGCACTAGCATGCAGCCCAAAAAAAACTTTATAAGACGTTCGTCGCTAGTTGCAGAGATGCACATATAGAAGATGTCGTTTGTCTTTTAGAACTTCAATATTTCTTATAATTTGCCTTGCCCGTGGTATAAATATTAACAATCTTAATAGAATCGTAATAAAAGACAAAGTAGAAGCAGTCACTTTCATTGTACGTGTGTCTTTTATAACCAACAATAAATTTAAACATCATTTACTCAATGTTATGCTGATGTTCTTATGATGAGTTCATCGAATATTAAATTACAACAAAATGTCTTCAAGTTGTCTTTTTAGTTCGTTTACAAGGAGCTTGTTTGTGTGTGACATTTCTATTTACTGTCATCATCATTTTTGTAGCTTGAACATACTTTCATAATCATCGTCTCATGATTTGTGGGTATGCTGATAATAATGCAATACAGGATTGACGGTTATAAATGTCGTTTCAATATCATTATATTTTAAAAGACTGTCCTGCCATTATTGAAAATTGAGTAGTATTGTTAGTACATAACTAAATCGAATGAAAAGCGCTTTTAAACGTTATAGTAGAGGAAAGGACGCGCTTAAGTAAACGCGTGAGTATAATAAAAAATGTGAAGACGAAGTAATAACAGTTTTGCATTGTTAGGACAATGCAATACGCTGAATTGCATAAAAGCTTTGTACTAAAAATTTATCGCCACAAGTTTAATTTATTTTCTGTAAAAATTAAGTGCTTACACGATAAAAAATTCATTCATTGTGATGAGCTATGGCATACATCTATATGTAATTGAAAAAAAATACATTGGTCACACTGAAGAACTTTGCATGTAGTTTAGTAAACGCCAAGAAAATGAAACCAAGCCATTATTAATGAAAAACAGGAACAACAATTAAATACCTACTTAGTAGTTAGTATTTAATTTAACGTTTTTATAGTTCAATGGATAATGAAGTTAGAAGATTTTATGATTGCGGAATTGCTAAATATCGTGTGTAATCAGGTCTAATCATCAAGGTAATCACGGTAATCAATAGAATCTTAAACGAATGTAAACACTAACGCTGTACAGTTAATTCATATTCCACGTTATATGTGTGCATGTAAGTTGTCAAAATAAAATAGCATTTAGGTAGGCAGCTACTTAACTTCACGATTAATTATATATTTTAGAATTCCATTGTTGTACAGTGTTTCTTATCGACTGCTGTATGTGCATGTTCATGAGTCGATTAATACAAAACAAAAATTATTGGCACACATTATGCTAAATATTTTTGTTTATTCATTCCACAGGAGATTTATTGTGAGTGTAAAAAGGATTATTATAATGAACTCAGACAAGGTGTATGACACACGTCATAAAAAATGTACATCCATAATGCTCTAACTGTGAACTGTGCCGTAAAAGATAAAATTGCATACTTTTGTCAAACCAACTTTGACCTCCAAACTACAAACCATTTGCTTTGCAACTATAATGATATACAGATATCCTGTGTAATAAAAGGGAGAGTGTTCTTCAAGTATCATCATCATCATCAATCCATAAAAAATCATGTAATACCAGAGGAGTGTTCCTCTGAAGTTAGAAGTATGTTAAGGGATGAGGGGGTCCACGGAAATGCAATTAGTTTATCATTAGTTCTACGTTTTCTGTATTATATGTGTATGCGCGTTGCGTACATATATTTATAGCCATATTAAGGAGTTTTCATACATGCATGTGTACAAATTTTTGTATCTTCTGAAAACATCATTACCGATTGGGACTGTGATGTGAGATGTCATCAATTGCGGAAATGATCTTGGTGTAAGAAAGGTAGGTACCACGAACCCCATGAGATTAATTCGTAATCATCCAAAAGCAGTAAACTGATATCAAGTACAAATACGTAAAGCATAGTTGTTATGGAAGCAAACACAACTTGTCGATTTGGTGCGAGTGTTCACATCTTATCAAAACATATTTTACTCTATATTTATTCTCTTATATAATTTGTGCCAAAATGTTTGATAGTTGAAATAATTCAAAATAAAATATTGATGTCAAATCATTTTCACTTTTCAAATATTCATCATAAAATACGCCAAATTTACAGACTAAATTATAGCATGTAAAAACTGCAACCATACATGTGCTAATATAAGCATGTATGCACCCAAACGTATCTATTTATGAGTGTGCACCCCAAACTAATCTTTTTTCCCTTTCAGATCTATCCAATTTTACAAAATTAACTGTTGTGCATTCTCACAAATATTTCTACATGCATACAATATGTTGTATTCATTATATAGTATAACCCAAACACATGTACCATTTATTGTAATTATCTAGTCGTGATGATTCTGATGATAATCACGATGACTAGCTTCTATTTAATTCGGTAGGTATACGTCCATAAATTTGTGTTGGTCTGGTGTGCATGTGCATGAAGCGAAGTAAATGAGAATATACAGATTAAACTCAACTGTTACATCGTTGCATCGTTATTTTTACATTTTGCTTGTCTGCATAAAATTTAAAAAAATTACCTACGAACTTAGCATCTCGAATCGCAATTATAGTTTTTATGCATGCATAAGATTTCATCGTTATCAAATCTATCATCATCTTTCTATTTACTTTAGTACAATTTTGTGTTGGTTTTCTAAAAACAATCACAAATACGCTTCTCTGGGATATCTGCAAAAAAGTCGGCAGCCATATTACTACTCAAACTCATGCTGAATTTGCCACAATACATCAATAAATTAAAAATCTTCTATATGAAGATTCATTCGGCATGACCAATTTTGCTATAAACTAAACAAAATCCCGTTAAAAGCTAAAACAACAGCAGAAGCTTTTCCCTCTTGTTTCCCTTTAATGCTCTCTAGCCGGCGACAACAGAAAGGAGTATAAAATATGCAACAATATTAATAACAATCAAAAACATGTCTCGTAAATTTATCGGATTTCTCCCTTTTATTCTTCTGTTTTCAGCTCAACTCGACTGTTTACTTGCGTTTTACTCGCTGTGCTTGTATTGTATCATCATACCTAACTTACAATTCACCGTGGTGTAAGTGTTTACACTACTTCCTCACTACGGACGGAGAATAGGATACAATACAATTTGGTAGAGAGAGTTCAGTATTAAGTAAGTAAAGTAATGTATCACCTTCTCAGACAGCTGAAATGAAGTTAAGCTGAAAAAGTTGTGTGTTATTGTATATTATTCTCTTGTATTCTCTTGTATTCCTCACACACAGCTAACAGTCCCATTCCCATATAAACGTGCTTTAGCTATGTGCCATTACACATTACACATGTCTCTTTTCTCTCTCCCTTTTCTGCTATTAAAGTGTTTAAATACAATGATAATGGCAATGGCAGTGTAGTAGCTGCAACTTAAGAAACAATCTGATACGTATAAAGACCAATTTTACGGGAAACCGGTTTATTTGTACTAGTGACTGCATTGTGTGTTCACTTGTGTTTATGTTTGGTGAAATGATGATGATGATAATGATGAAGATGAATGCTAGCGTGTGTGTATTGTAAAAATATTACTTTCAGAGAGATATTCATATCTTTTTTTCCACTAAACTCCTTCTTGGATTTTTCTTGTGAACATGTGAAAATGAACGAGCAACAAGCAAGGTTCATTTTTTGTTTTGTTGTTGACGATGCGTCGATATTTTCTGACTGACTTGGCTATGACTGCTGACTGCTGCGTGCAGCAAGCTGTTATTTCTGCTGTAGAGATGCTATTAAGGAGGTGATATCATCATATACCATGATGATAATGATGAATATCATTATTGCGCTTTGTTTACTCTGCCTGTTTGGGTAGATAAATATTTTGCCTTTTTTTCTCTCTTTTGAAGATAATCTTATCATTATATAGTATTTGTGTGCGTGAAATTGTTCAACTATGTTATACCACAATCATCGCTGCAACCGCTAATATCTCTGTAAAGTGACAAAATGACTTCCTTGCTTTTATCCTTATTACAAATGTACCTCTTCAAATTATTCAATTTTTGACGTTTTAAAACTATTTTCATGTTAAATATTTTTCTCAACTGTAAGAGATGCACCTTTTGTGCAATACATGCAGTAACAGCGAATCCAACTGTATCAGCTTCCTTTTTTGTTTTTTTTTTGTGACAAAACAAAAATTATGCGAGATGCATTGTTACAATATTACGCATACACGATGATTCTTGGTTGATGATGGTGGTAGCTCGGCAAAGAAATGAATAATAATATTTTGGTTGATGTTAAAAAATGAGAAGCGATATGTGATATGACGATGATGATTATGTGGTTGTGGCTTCACATTGGCTTATGTGTGTATACAATATATTTGGTTGCCAGCAACCATTTATTTTTTGGATTTGAAAGGCATTTGTTAGCTCACCTTATGTGGTTTGATAACCCCTGCTGTTCGCTAACATTTACAGTGAAGTAGTGTAGAGAAGCAGTGTAGTCAACTCAGAACGCAGTGCAGTCATCATCATCAACATGATGCATATAATATTTTTTTCTCCTTTCCTTCTCCTCTTAGAATTATTTATCTAATACATGATAAACGGACGATGTGATGTGGAAGTCGGTGGTGTGGTGTTGTTCCCCCTTCTGCCTGCCTAAAAACTGAAATCATCGTCATCCTCACGATCCCATACTCATTTTTTGATAGTGCACGACTACTCCCCGTATTACGTTGTAATATGATAATACTATTTTACGGAATTATAACAGACAAGAGAAGATTAGCAAGCAATAAGTTAACCAATATGTAACACACATAAAATACTTTACCACCACCATACCAGCCTTTTCTCTCGTTTTTCTTCACTCGCACTCGGTCGGTTTCTCTCTCAATTCTTCATTTCTCCTTTTAAGCAGTTACGACAAGACACTATCATCATTCATTCGTCAATTATGATGATGGCTTCAAATAAAACAAAATATGTATATATTTTATGCACTCGCCTTTTAATATACTTAAGAATCTGACGATTTTTCCTCATGATGTACTTCGAAAAACGCTCATAATTATAATACGATCTGTTTTTATTGTTCAAATGTTTTATTATCGCTATCATTCCATTTTTTGTCTCAGAATTGTGTTGTGTTTCTGGCTTGGCATGGCATGACTTAACTCTTTTGTGGAGCAGCTTTAAAGAGAGTACATGTGAAAAATAAGTATTATTCTTTCTGCTTGACAGAGTGACTTCTTCATAATTTGATTGTGATGAATACTGTTTTGTTGTGTACATTTCGATGAATACAAAATAATAAAATATATATAATAGGCCCAGATACGGAATAACACTTTTTTGTATTTAAATAGATATTGTACAAAATGTATACAGACAAGTGATTTGATCGTTTGATGAATCACTTTTCATGCAAGGATTACATATTTCAGTTTGATGGTATATGATACATTTTTGAAGAAAATATTTATAAATAGTTACCACACACTGACATTATTTGAATGAAGCTGACTACAGCTCGTTATTTTTGTATTAAGGAATCACTCATATGAAATGGGATGCTGATGATGTGACTGCATTGTTATTTATTATTTATTTTCTTGATATGCCAAACGAACAGTGCATAAAATTTGTTACTTTTTATGGTTACGCAACCTTGTTTTTTTATATATGCACATTTGTACTATTATGCATGCATATCTAATGATTTTTCCACTCTACAACATCTCCTTTTCTTCCTCGTATTCTATAATATGGCGCTATTTTTTTTTTATTTTGCAGCAATATATTCTGAAAATACAGTTTCTAGTCCTAGAAATAAACATTCACTAAAACATAAATAAAAAATGTATGTTTAATTTAAATATTGTATGCAAGCCGATGGAAAATTATAATAATACTTATTTTTCTTTCTGAATAGAAATTACATGTATAAAAAGTGTAATAGGTTGCACAAGGAAAATGTTGAAAAATTTACCGTGAATCAGACTCATCATCACAAAAAATATTGTGCATAAAATACAGTAATAACATTTATTTTGTACACGTCCTTAGCGAAGTCAGTTTTATTATTATTGCATCGTGTACTCGTCATTATTGGATGGATATGTATGTATGGTATGTACAATATGTATGTGTATACACGTCATATTTGAGTGTGGATGGATGTACATAAAATGTTAATTATCCACTTTTAACTTTAAGTGCGACAAAAACTACACTGTATGCAATAAAACAATGGTTGTAATTTCAATGTTTTTAAGTGTGTTGTTTGTCAAACACTTGAGCCTCTGTCTGTACGATACCGTCCTATTGTGGTTCGGATACAGCTAGCTAATTTAAATTACAAAATAATATTTTGAGAGACCGAAGCTCGAAGGGACTAAATGAGTCACTATTAGATCTAAAAATAGTGAGTTTCAAAAAATTAAGAATTTCTAAACATGGTTGTCGTTAACTGCAAAGTTTGCATCTTAAAACACCGCTTCTAAAATATACATTTTTTGAATACAATGGAATTGTAAACACACTTGAATAATGTGTTGAATGAATTAAATTATACTTAATAGAATGCGTACAAAGCATACCAAGTGCAATTCAGTCTGATTCGCCAAGAACAATGGAACCGTTTTTAAATATTTAAAAAACTGCCAGCTGCTTGAGTTGAACTTTTCTTACCTAATTTCCTCCTTAAAAAGGTTATTAAAACAGAAAAGATACAGCGGCAGTAATACACGGTTGAAAGGCTGGTTGGCTGTTAGCATTTAGAATGTATTCTTTCGCTATCTGAACAATTTTTATAAGAATAATAGAAAGAAGGCCGGAGGCCAAGGTAAAGGTATATTTAGTGCCCGTGAAAAATTGTAGTTTGTATACTTGAATGGAAGTAAAGTTTGTATTCAAGATTTCCTTAAAAGGGCAGAATAATGAAGGCACTTGGAATCGGATTTGTGGAGAAGATAGGGTGAGAGTAAAAGAGAGAAAGATAGAAAAAATGAATGTTCTTGTTGGAGAGGAAATTAACGCACTTTTTCTTTCTTGTATTTTTATATTTTACTGCCTTCCTAAAGGGAATCATTATACTTGTGTTTAAGGCAAAAACCAAATTCAAAAAAAGAGTCACAAAAGTAATAATACAAGTTAGCTCTTATGTGCATGAACTAGCTCGGAGCCCAAAAGAGTAGTAGATTTTTTGATAGTTTTTTCAAGTTGCATACGAGTAGTAGTAATGTTTTCTTGAGAAGTAGATGAGATGAAGAAGGACCATTATGAAACGAACTCAAACATGCGTGTGTAAGATTTCTATTATATTGCTGCTGTGTAAGTACTCACACATCTTTTGTGTGTGGTGAGTGGTGAACAACGAATATAATGTAATGTAGAAGTGCATAATAGGTATATATATGTACATACATATGTATCTAGAAAAGGGAGTAAGTCCACTTGGATTTTTTTTGTAAAGCGTCGTTGGCTGGTTGGTTTCGGGGGTGGTGGATGGTGGTGGTATGGTGCTAGTGGTGGCATAATGATCGTTATCACGTAATTCAGCCCTTTTATACAACTTGCATCGTTTCCCATTTTTTGCTAATCTTCCCATGAATAGAATGAAAAAAGAAGGAAGCCCATTGTGTAATAATGGCTTAACTTATTTAGGTCTCTATAGTCATAGTGGTTTGTATATAGAAAACACACAAAGCGTTAAAAATATGATCATACGCTGCAACTGCAATTACATATAAAATACTGTGCATTTTTATAGGAAGAACACATGCTCAAAGATATAAAGTTTCATTTTTGATTGCAGAGAATGGGCTTTATTTTATTTAAAACGGCTTGTTTTTGTACTTTTAAGGATTGTATTTAAATAAGTGCCACAAATATCAGGAAACTATTTTGAATCAAAGCTGCTGTACAAACGTTTTTTAGACATGTAACCGAACACATTTTATGGTTTATATTGTTGATTTGTCGAGGTAATTTTTTTCTACCCTGTCTATTGAAAATGAAAATAATTCCACTTTTGTCAGATCACAAAATGATCACTTTCGCTTTTTGCAATACTTCTGTACGAATACGAATATAAAAGTCATGATGATCGTGTAAAAAATAAGTTTTATATTGCACAATACGCCTTTCTTTATAAAAAAAATCTCGCCAGTTTCGTCTTTATAATAAGTCAAGTTAAATACAACCTATCATGATGATGGTTTTGACATGTGCAAAATATTCGCTCATGTAATAGGTAGGTTCAAAGTATGAACTGTACGTGTGTGGTCATCAGTATCACCTGCTGGCTGGTTGTGCATGTAGAGATTAACTTGCTCAAATTGTCTGATGGGAATGAACAAGATTATTAATACCTATAAGTTGTATATGATATTGCTTATACTCATGGATATACATGCAAACATGACATGTAGTCGGAATGGCATGCAAACCTTGATTTTTTTGATTGATGGACCGCAATCCAGCATCATCGTCTCGTCATCATGAGAATCCTCATCATCAATATGTAATTGGAGTAGGAGTAAAGAGCTCCACTGATCTTCTTTTTCTGATGATGTTTATCTAGTAGCGTGCCTTTTAGCTAGTGAGCTACAACCAAAGCTGAGCTACTGTGGTGTGGAATAGTACAAAAGCAGGGAACTACGCAGTTTTATATTTGGCAAGGACAGGAAATATCAGAGTACATAGCACATAACCTTTCATATAGCCAGTAATAGCACAACACATAAAAACAACAACAACGCAACATCCCATCGCAACTTGTACTTTTTACCTGATTCCCACAGCAGCAATGGCAATAATGGAAAGATTCCTAAGTTTTATAGCGCATTTGACTTGTCTGAGAGTAGTGGCAAGTCGCGTCGCAGTTGGAACTTGGAAACAAAAGTATGGTACAAAAGATCATGCGACGCGACTTTGGCGATAGTGCTCACTTACATATTACACACATGCATATGGATAGATAGGCTGTAGGTAGTCTTTTCGAAAAGCTCCGTATTTTCGTAAGGTAGTACAAAAAAAGTCTGGTCTTCTGGAGAATTGCACAATAAACAGTTCTGCTCTGAATACGAATGATGCACGATGTGACTTGGTGATGCATATTACTACTACTCTCTTGTTAAGTTAGTTGTATTTCGATTGGGAATTCCAGGTGGAGTTACACATGTTTTCTTCAGAAGCTCGTCCTTTTTTATTGGTGAGATACACACCACAGGTTTTGTCGCTCAATAATAAGAATGTAATTTATTGTTAGAGAATTACACCTTATTTTATGAGATTCATTTTTTTGGCATTTTGTTATATTACAAACGAATGAAATGTGTGGAACCTTTTCTCTTTTCCTTGTTATCCAACAAAACATGCATAAAATGTCAATCAAGGTGACCTTCTTCACTGTTGCTTTACTCGTATAATTCAGGATATTTTGTGAGTTGCATCGCAATTATAGTTCCTATGAAATATATTTATGCTCCCAACTTTAGCTTGATGATAGGCATACCCACAATCACATTCAGTCTGTCAAGTGGGTTGGTTTATGCTGATGACCTAGATAGCTTGTATTTGATGAATTCATTTTTGTTCTCATTATTTATTTCACGTAGGTATTTCTGAATAATTCACAATAATAAAGTACTTTATACGGTTCCAGTGAGTTTATTACTTTTTCGTACTCAAAAGGGTAGGTAAAATTTTGCTAGGTTATTTACTAAATGGGCATTAATTTTGTTGACAGATGCAAGCAATATATGGGAGTGAGCAAGTGAGCGAGGTGGTGATTTTCATCTGTGATTATGATGATACGACTGTTTACTATTTGAATAGAATATAAAAAATGACGAATGATTAAGAAAAGGATTTATGATGTGATGTTTATTGTAAACCGACTCCAGTGCACACAAAGTTTACTGAATTACTGTACGTTTGAGTTATAGTTAGATAAAACGTATATACTTGATGATCTCTTGTACCAAAAATACATATATTATACCAAATATGACCTTTTTAAGTATTTTAGGTATATTTTATAAAAAATAAAGGATGGATTTTGATGATGATGGTGTTTACGTACTTGGTGGTCCTTGAATGAATTAATGTATATCTGTCACTTGAACACTTTACCATACCATGTCAGAGAGCAGAAGTTAGTATATATTTGTGAGATTTTTCTACATATAAAAGTTTATATGGTCATATGAGTCTACATGTACATAAAACACATTCATATAATATGAACATCAAGTTCTCATACTTCATGGTTAATGCATGCACGCCCCGACTAACTCTAACTCTACTACTCCATTTTCTCGCTTGGATGTGTTGCCAGTTAAACCTGAACGAAGAAGGTATTTCCATATCTTCCCTTTCCTACTTACTACATCAGCTCAGCTCAGCATAATCATTTCTTGTCTTGAGACATTATATGCATGTGGCCGTGATGGTTGCTGGTGGTATGGTGGTGCCGTCGTCTTTTCATCTAAACATCAAAAAGAGAAAAAAAAGAAGAGAGAAGAAAGATGCAAATCCCATAATATGATGTTGGGTACACGGTTAAGTTTTGACTTTATGAAATGTATATTTTGATATGCAATGCATCTTTTATGTATTTTACTTCCTCTCAGTCAGCTCTCCTTCTACACAAGACAGACTACATTAATATTACAAAAAAATATTCCACGCATCCAACTTAGAAGTTTTGTTGCTGCAATCTCCACTCCACATAACCTCTCTTTGGGTTCCTCCCACTTCATTATGAGCTACATATGTTTTGATGCCTTAATTGATGATGCTGTGTGTTGAACTCCTTCTGGATGATAGTTACAGTTTGATGTTAGAGATTGCGACAGATAATATTCTTCACTTCACTTTCTTTACAGATTTATTAGGGAAGATAAAATTTTATGCATACTATGGTCATGATGAGATGATATTAAGTTATGATGAATAATGTGCTATACCACAGGTATGTATGTATATTATGTCCAGCTGCCCGAAGTTGAACAACTTTTTTTTAAATATGAAAATAAAAACTGCATCAGAAGATTACTCCTTTTTTATTATCTTTGACTCAGAGACATAATTGTCTGAGGTTTTTTATTATTATTTTTATCATCATATAAGATAGATTACAGCATAATAATAATAATATATTTGACGATGGATACGAGTACGTTTAATATGATAACTATTCTATAATACTTCTATTTAAGATTATCTACATTTTAGATATACATAATTAAAGATTAACAGTTTGTCTGTAATTGCAATATAGTAATAACTTTATGTCTTACAAACAACACTAAAGGTATTCTGTAATTTTTTATGTACCTTTTCATTGGATTTTTACTGCATTTTTATACATCCTTAAAAACTAAATAGTAGTAATATGGACCTTAATTGCCACTTTTAAATTTTTTTACATATCAGCATAATTTTATAGCATTTATATTTTATTTTTCACATTTTTTGCACTTGATTTTTTTGTCAAACTTTTTTTTATATCATGATGAAACATTTCATTCATGTCATGATCATCATCTGCATTATGTCTACAATACACAACAATATATACACAACATGAAAATTATTCATATTATCATTCTCTCACTCTTTTTCTAAAAATCAATGTAAGATTTTATTTATATTTGTTACTTATCTTAATTTTTATCAATAACTGCGAACTATATTTAAACAAATTTAATTTGTATCATCATACATGCATTTTGTATGCATACTTATCAAGTATATTCACAGTTCATTTAATATAATACATTACGCAACACAACAATGTTATACATTTTTTAAAAGATTAAGTTTAGTTTACTTCTCTTGACACGATATAAACAATGGAAGGTGAAGGTGTCAAATGAATGGACCATGTAGGTTTATGATTATTCATGTGACATGGTTGATGAACAGAATTACAAGTATAATGATGTGCTTACGTAATGTAATGGGTATAATAAACAACCATTATACAAAATTAAATTAAATAATTGTTGTGAATAATATTTTTTGCATATAATTATCAGTATAACGTAACAATAAAGTGTTGAATGCGTAGCTACACTTTTTGTAATTTTCCTTTCGATGACACAGATTAGAAATTTTACTTATCATCATTACTATCATCATAGGTATCTGGCGTGTTATAATAGACAACATAGTAGCAAAAAAGGTTTATATGGATAAGGTATAAACTTAAATAATTCATCTCATAGTTCTACTCGCTCGATGAGCACAGAATACAGAAAGATAGATTGTGCCTTCGAGGAAAAATAAAGATGAACAACGACAAATAGCAAAACAGAGACCAAGAAAAAAACTTTCAATTGTTGGATGTTGGTGATGTGGAGTGGAGGTGTTTCTAGACAGATATGTATTGTTTTTAGACGACTTTACATAACAATGAAAGAATAAATTTTGCAAGTAGCGCACACTTCACTCTTTTTTATCTTCATGTTTCACATCGTATTCATTTGAACATATTTTTTCCTAAACAAAAACGCAAAACTCATTGACTTACTTTTTAGTGACTTTTTTCACTTTTTGTAATGTATCGTACAAAACCAGCACAACGCAGCGCAACACAACCATTAAATAGAATAAATTTCGTGATGACGATGATCTGACTTGACATAGTTGATAGTTTAATGCATCTTTGGCTTTTGTTTGGTTGCCATTTTTAGACCGCCAGGCCTTACTGATTTGGTTTACCACGATGATGTTGCCTCAAATAGAATACTTGTAAAACTGTGTTTTTTCACGCACGATTAATTCCATTATCATCGTCATCAAAATAATCTTTAGTAAATACTTGGTACACAACACACTTATCATCATACTCTGTTATATAACTTGTCTTGTTCTTACTTCATCGCATGACATTTTCAGTTGACAGATAAGTGACTACAATAAAAAATAAGTAATTATGGATCGTAAATTACAAAGAAGAGGTGGATTTTTATAAATAAACATGTGTGTTCCTTGATTATGCGTATTTTTTATAAATATATTATTATAATTAACAATTAAATGTTGAAAGAAACCTCTCACATACCCACACAAAGTATACTTGTATTAGTTTTTGCCTTTATCATCATATAGTGTCTTGTAAAGCATATGATTTTGACGTATAACTTCTAAAAGTACAGCTAATGTTTTTTATTATTAGCACTATTGTACATGTGTATCTCGTCTCATAAAAGGTACCTTGCATACGTATTATGACATGTCATTGTCATCATGAATCAACAAAAAATATTAATCAGTTGTTAATAAATCTAACCATAGCTTTATAATAATTAATAAAAAAAATCTTTGAAACATAGTTATGAAATTTTTCATTGCGTGTGTTTTAAATTGTCTTCTTAATCGATATGATCATGATCACGAATAATAATAATAAACAAATAGAGTAACGAGACCAAGTCTAAAAAAATTAACCATCAAATGAAAAAAGAATCAAGAAGTTTTAAAATGACCTATTTGTATAACCTTTGTTTATAATGAACTTACCAAAAAAAGAGCAGCACAAAGTGTGTTTAAATTGTTTGTTCATAAAACCGCAAGTAATGCACCATTATATATGTAATTATGCTATAGTTTATCATCCACCAACAGCAACAACAGCATCATCACAATCATCATTTGTAACCTTCACTGACTTTGAAAGAGAGAACGCTGTTGACAACGCGTTCAACATTTTTGACTACATGTTAGTTCGTATGTGTAATTCAACTCAATACTTTGTAAATTTTTATTCTTTGGAACGAGTAAAAAATGATCATGTACACATAATGAAGTGAGTGATGCTTACGCTGTTTTGATCATGATAATTACGATGTTTAACAATTTTCTGACAACCACATATTATACTGTATATTTTTACACATCTCAGTTATATTATAGTGGCTGAAAGTGCATAATATTATCTATGATTTTTTTGCTTATAAATGTAACTTTTTTGTGGTATCAGATACACTTAAAATGAAGAAAAATAGGAACTGAAGAAATCGATAATTAAAAAATTCTTTAACTTAATTATCTATTATAAATGAATCGAAATGAACTGATTAAATATTCACAGAAGAAAAAACTTAAACCATAAAGGCATTTTGACTGCTTGACTCTACACACTAAAAATGTATAAATGACTTATTAAAACAACCTTGTCTTCTACAAAACTATGAATGTAAAAAACACAAACACCTTCCTTTTTTGTGATGATGAAGTTGCAGACGTAAACCATTAACCTTAGACACTTTTGTTTGATCATGGTCATCTCATGATAAACAAAACCACTCAACTTGAACAGTGTTGATAACTAATTTATTTCTTTTTTTTCAATATTTTTTTCAAGATTTATAATGCTTCATAGAAAATATATCTGGATTTATACTATGAAAAAATTCCTAAAAATTGTAATATATTTTTATGATGTATGTAATATATATTAGGTAATATATAATATCTCGGCTTAGGCAAATGTACAATGCGGTACGCTCTACTAAGCTTTTGTTTTTTGTTTATACTTTAGAAAATATAAACAGCTCATCTACAGTTTGCTTACAAGCACTTTTTGTGAATGCTCTTCATCATCCCCTTTTCTTCCCTTCTACGAAATAACGGCTTACCATTAGCTACTTTTGTATTCTGCATTAAGTTTTTACCTTACGCATCATGCGTAGGTTAATAACACCACAGTAAAATATACTTAACAGTACATGTATAATTTCTGCAATTTCTGCAAAGCAATTTATCATTTCTTTGTACAATTTAGGTATGCATCAACTTCTAATCTATTATGTACCATAGTCCCAATTTTACTTACACTTATTTTATTTTATTATAAAAAGTCTAATGCACTATGTGATTTTTGTTCAACTTTTATACTCCCTAACTATACCATTGTTGCGGTTAAATATTTCTCTTGCTGATTTGATTATTAGCCCACAAGTTTTACCGACACAACTGTGTTATGTGTAGAAATGTAGCTGTGGTAGGATTTCTTATGTAATACCATTTTTGACTTTTGACTAACTCACTAACCACTCATTTCTCTCTAGACAAAAAAGTAACTCGCTCGTATTGTAAAATCGTAATTAGTTTAATTATATACCATACCTAAATAATTTTGCAACTATCAGTGTAAAACTCTTCAAAGACTATTTACTGCCACCGGTTCGTTTTCGATTTTTTCTGTAACGAGTAACATTAATATTTAGACAGTTTAACATTTTATCTACCTACACATTATCAAATAGGCGTTGTTTAGTAGGGAAAACGTTTAGTCATGAAAAAAGTTCTTTTTAGTAAATTTCAAAGATATTTTTAGGTATAAGGCCAGGAAGGTTCTTTTTTGGTTTTGTTAGGGTACAATGCTAAAAATACACGTACAGAGTGCACAGAAAGTTCAGTAGTAGTACAGAAAAAACTCGAAAGAAAACCCGATGCATACATCTTACGTTGAGTAGACCTTTAAAATTCCGAAAAAATCATCATCAGTTCATTATCTTTTTACTATTAAAAACAAATAGTGATTTTTATTGTTCGTCATGCGTTTAATTTTTTTGTTCCTTGTTTTCTCAATACATAATAATGTAAGATTCTATAAAATATTCCAAATCTTTCAGGTAAACAATCTCGAAAAATGTCTATTGTTCCTTTTTAAATGGACCATACGATAATTACAATTTTACATGTGTAATGTGTGTTATTTAGGAAAATAGGTTTACAACAAGTATAAACAGTATCAAGTATAGAGTAGAGGGTAAATAGTAGTTTAAGTAGCGTGCACATAGTGTACATGTTTTTATATAAAAAATTGTGTGAAAAGTTCCTTTTTATTTATCAGAAAGTAAAAAGGGAAGAAGTTTCTCACGTTTAGGTTTGTATTTTTGTAAGTATTGTTGTGATTTTTATTTGATGTGTGGGTTTTATTATTTACAATAGGGAAGGAAGTACAAGGAAGGAAGAAGGCAAGCAGGAATGAAAGCAAAAGTAGTATATATTCTTTATACTAAAGTTGTATATTAAATATTACCTTCAGCATTTATTCATATTAGGTAAGGTAAGTTGTTTGTGCTATCAGTCGAATCTTTGTGTATTTTATCAAGTAGTGTAGTTAAATAGGCATGTTTTCATCTTCATCTCCTTATTCAATACTACTGCGTTTTATAATTCAATGTCATTTCGTTTTGTTTCCTCTCTCATTATTATTGGTGTGTAAAAAAGCCAACCACTTATAACACGGATGTGCTTTGATTATAAACAGTACTAGTCGTATTTGACATAGTATAGCTTACAATTATGCTCTTTCTACTTGTTCTTGACGTAGTTCAAAAACTATGATCGAATATTTGCATGGCGGCAGACGTTTGACCTATATTGAAATGTAAAATTTGATCACGTAATGCGAAGCATACAAAATTGACTTCGATTTGTATTGTTACAAGATTAAAGGTTAAAATTTAGTGGTAGTGTGCCCTCTAAAATAACTTTCATGCAATAGTTAGGGAGCGATTTAAAATGCTATTCAATTATTCCAAATCGATAGTATTGTACAAATATCAATTACAGTTTATTACAAACTACTATGCTATGTTCACCCTATATGAAGAATGTTCTGCTATCGATTCATTACTTTTTGTACCAAGTTTGCAATTCGATTCCATTTTGGTAAAAAATAATAATATAATATGCACAAGTGAGAGTTACAGTTGTAAATGTAAAGTAATATTTCATGTAAGCACATGTAGTTTCTCAAGAAAACGACAATGATTTATTCTTTTTGCTAATATGCTGACTGCCGACTTTATTTAGTGAAGGAATATTATAAATTGTTATGAATGGTATAAATCTGCTAAGTATGAATACCTCATTAAGATGACGTTTTGATTTAATGGTCATAACATCTCTCTCTCTATTTTTTCAAGTGGATTTCCGTTCCTTCACCATCATAATAAAAATCTTTCTGTGAACGTAGATGTTAGATTTAGATACGCTCAACTGTAATATGCATGTCTCCATTGTGCACAAAAAGACATGCAACATGGGTAGCCCAAGAACCTGTTTCCCTTTACATTTTTAAGAGATGGCAAGATGATAATAAAATCATTGTTTTTAAAGTTAACCTTTTTAGTGGAGTAATTTAACAGCGTGAGGTGGTTTGGTGGTGGCAGTGGTGGTATGAGTGATAATAATTTTTATTGTGTGGTTTTTGCATTTGCTCTGTTTTTTGTACACATTATCAAATAGACTCATCTAAATAAATGGTCATTGCTGCCTGTAAATAACGGCAAAAAGCTATCAGAAAAGAACATGTTACTTTTTTGACATGTTAGAATATTGTTATCATATTTTCGATACTGATGCTCTATTGTTTCCTTTTTTGCTTTAATGCAGTTTTTGTACGTTTATCAAAAAAATTAAAGACAGCTGAATTTGCAAAATGATAGATTATGTAGTGACGTAAGTTGCTTTGCTGAACATTCTGATAGAAAAAACTGTCTGCTTTTTTGCAATGCATGTAAATATCAACCCATAAACTTTTTAAGTGCTTGAAAAACTGTTGACTGGAGAAAAATCGTCATGTGTACTAAGCAAACATGGGAAAAGGTCGTTGTCGTATGTTCTCGTTTAGTAGAGACGATGATGGTGGCTGAAACTATAATTATGACTGTGACTTGCAAGCAACATCTTTTTACTTTAATTGTTCTTGTTGCGTGGGACATTTTTTTCTTTACATAGCCACGTGTATTACATGCTTAATAATTCATTGTTTTATTGATAGCCTTGTTATTGCGACAGCGTTGTTTATGTAGATACCTCAATAAATGTGTAAAAGAGCGATGTTACAAATCTGTAGACCTATTGTGAGTTGACAAACTTTCTATGCATACAGTACTGTTAATTAATTATGCGTGAGTATAAATCACTTAAGTGTATTGGTATATAACCTACTAATTACAATTGGCATCGTGGCGGTTGCCCTTACGTATTCTTTTACCGACATGTTTGAAAAGTCCTCAAAGAATGCTTGTATGATAAGTACTGTATAATAATTTATTATTGTAGTGTTTTAGTAATTTTACGAATATTTTTTGGATTTATACGAAACCTACAGATAAGGCTATTTACAGCTATAGAAGTGTTCATGATCAACAATAATATTCTTATATTCTTTCATGTACGGTGAAAATTGCCCTGTGTGGAAGTTCCTTTTGTAACATGGTTAATTAATTAAAAGTGTTTCCTATCGCGGCATCTCACTTTACATAGACTTATACCAATCCATAAAAAATGCAGACTTGAAATTCCTATGCTCTTAACTCACAAACAATTCAGCTCTCACTCCCTTACGACGCAAAAGCTTAAATGTAATATGTACTATACTTTGTGTACATTTCAATATACATTTCCATCATCACAACATAATAATACGCATTACTCTTTATTGGCAAAATAGTGGATAGTAGGCACACACCTTTTCTATAAATGGCATTTTATGAATAAACCCTACAATCTTTTACTGCTGTTATTGATTTTGATTCTCAGGGTTATGCTGGCGGTATGGCTGGGTTGAATCCAATTACTTTATTTACTACGAAAATGAAACTGCCAGGACAGAATACAGAAACACGACACAAGAGAAACGGATAAAGTAGAAAAAGAGACAAAAAAGTCTAATCAAATCCGTTCAAAGGGAAAACTTGCAAATCACTCAACCTAAACAACGACCATACTATAAGAAGTACCATTCTTAATCATGAGGAAAAGTTTTCCCAAAGAGAAAGGACATTTTTTATTAGAAGAAAAACAGAAAAGTACACAGATTTGTCAACTAAACTACTACAAGACATAGAGAAAATAGCATTGTTCTGAATCCATCGAAAAATAAATAAAAAAGAAAAAGCATAGATTTCATGCAACAACAATAAAGAATCATACCATAAAGACAGACTGTATAATAAGTAACCACTGGAATTCATTAGTTAATTTTTTTCATGGGTCGAGTATGGAAGAATCAATTAACTAAAAATTGATGTAGATGAAAAGAAAATGAGAGAGAAAGGAATAACAAAATTTTACGAGTACATAATCTAGTACTAGTACTGTGTTTACAACAAAAAGCACAGAAAATAGCCGTGAATTTTGACAGGAAAATCAATTGTTTTTGCGGTGGATAGTGTGGTGGTGGTAATGTTGTAATAAACGTGGCAGTCGTACCGCTACCAAACAAACTGGCATGTTATAGATATATATTCATGCAGAAAAAAGGCAAGGCAGGGAACGCGAGTAATATGTATTCTTTCTGGGTAGGACTAGCTAAGTAATAAAAAAGGAAACGAGCCTCCATTCGTTCAGCTTAAAAGCTTAGGTATCACTTGAAATCGGTCTTGGTCTCTACTGACGTTACCTATAGATAATATATTTTGCTTTTCTCTCTTTTTTTCTTTTTCTCTCACTCTCTCGTTTGTCGAGTAAAGTAAATATTACAGGCATATTTTTTGATACCTTGTACTAAAACTTGTACTACTCAACTAACTCAACTCACAAAAAGTAAAATGAGAGACACAAAACTTCTTCTTTGTTATTACTAGAGTGCCATGTTCAATGAAAAAAAGCAATGCAGTAATAATATGATGATGACGATTAGGATTTTATATACTGCTGCTATTTTTTAAACATTTTACTTTACTTTGAGTATATAAAAGTGTGGAATTCTTTTCTATTTTTCTGCTTCTATTAAAAGTAATACATATACTAATATTGCCTGCTTAGTTGCATTTAGCTGACATGTGTCTGACCCAGTTTCCCCCATAAAAGTGAACACACAAAAAGGACATATTTATAAAAGTATAAAAGGTAAATCAACAAGAATAAGAGAGCAGAGAGCCTAGTCGCATGCGACGACTTGACGGTAGCTATATTTTGAATATAATAGGTAATATCAAAAAGTAATAATGTGTATTATCATGTTGTTTTGTATGCATTGGACTTTGTGTAAACTTAGAAGTAACCTTAGTATACCAATAGCATATTTATCGATACGGTATACTTTTTTATATTACTTGTTTCCTTATAATGATGACGGCAGCGTATAGACGTCGAAGAGAGTACAAGAGCTTTGCATTATCTTTTACAACAGGCATTCTTACAAAATGGACATGGACACAGGTATCTACATCCATCCATCTACATCAAATTTATCTATTCCATTACTACCGTTGTTGTTGGTGTTATTGCTTCAGAGACCCCATCAGAGTCACTGTGAGCTACACTGCGTAAGTATGCATACCTAACTATCTTCACACTCATATTTCTCCCTTTTTATCATTGCAATCTCAATCTCTATTTTATAAAAGTCTTCCTTCACTTAAGTCACACTTGGCTTGGCATGCATTAATTTGCATGAACTCAATGTGAAAAAGAAACGTCAAATTTATCAAGTTATATTTTTTTGAGGACAAAATTGAACGTACAGAAATACAAAACGCAAACATAAGCAACTACTACAAAGTAGTAGCAAAGAAATTTGGTAAATAGCTACTGGTGCGGCAACCAAGTAGTAAATGAATATCACGAAAGTTGAATAAAAAACAATGATAAACACCAAAAGTATATAAAAGGCAAGCTTAATCACAATATCACACCGACCGATCATTTTAATACGTTTAGGCAGAATGCTAAATTATTCTATGCAGATGTACTTATGCAGGAAAAAATCCTTTGACTAATCACAGCAGGCAAAACTCGTGACACAGAAGTAATTTTGTATAGAGAAGGCAAACTAACAAAATGATTTTTTGGTGAAGTGGTTAGTCGAAATAATAAGTATAATTCAACTACATATGCATGCTCGTAGCAATAAAATTCAAAATAAATGTTGATTATCTTCATGAAAGTAAACTAGCATGTAAAATTAACTGTCATACAAACAGACACGCACGACAAACGACTTTTGATGCAGTTGCAACGGAAAAATAGAGTGTGAACATGAACAAGAGATGCAAAGATGAGATTAAGGTGTTTTCTGTCTTCTTTTATAAAAAACTGTAAATCGTACTGTATTGAACGTAATTCGAGAGGAAAGAAAAGCGAAATGAAATGACAAATTTTCTTGAATAATGAGTTGGTTTTACTTTATGTATGTTGCAATGGTCACATTTTTGTTGTATTGTCACTAGTCAAAAAATTATTTTTGGAATATATTTTATAGTAGACGAACAAACGTAGAGAACTGATGATGACCGTATAGTAAATACTATCAGTACACACAAACCCTATTTATACATTCGCATTGACTAATTCTTTGCTGCCTATCTTGACTTATCGAATAATTTAACTTTTTAGTAAAATGACTAAGAAAAACTAAAAGATTTTTTTTGTAGAATTATTTTTTTATCTTGCATACAAAATAGCACTAGGTATACAGTTATGCTACTTAAGCAATGTATGTATATAACTGCGCTATTGACCTATTGTCTTAATTGGTATATTTGCCTTTTAAAATTAAACTGTTTGCTTTGTAGTGTCGGTAGGCAAGTGTATAAATTATGTACACATTCAAGTTAAAGTATGACCAAAAACTTGTCACTCTATTATGTATGTGTTTCTGTGTAAATGGCCTTTGTAACCAGCTCAATGTTCTTTTACCCTTGACGAGTAAAAGGGTAAACAGTGTCTTATATTTAATGCATATGCATATTTTATGTACCTGTTATGCTGAAACTACAATAAGGTTGAAGGTAACTTACTATATTATATGTAATCTTAATTTTACACCTACTACTAATAAGTAAGGTAGATTGGTTGTGGTTGGTTGCTTCTTACTATCAAATTAAATTTTAAAGTGATGATGATGATTATAATAAATATATATTTTATCGTATAGCTTAAATTATGTATGTATATCCACATAGCTAGTGTATTGTATTACTTAAACAGTAAATCAGTAGAAGTATGTTTCTTACAAACAATGACAAAAAGTTTTTCCTTTCGTTCGACTAAGTGAGTAGTTTGACGAATCGCGTTGTAATAATGATAGAGGTTACCCTTTTTGAATTGATTTTACGACTCAAGAGATGCGATCAGATTATTATGGAAAACGACTGACTGAAGCTCTCCAAAAATTGAAGAATGTCCACATGATGAATACTGTTGTTGTTGTGCCTGTTTGTCCTCATCAAGAGGAGACGAGGGAGCAGAGGAGGCCGTTGAAGGAGATGATGATGGGCTGAGAGAATTATTATTATTGTTCTCGTTATTGTTATCATTATTACTGGTGGTAGCACTAGTGATGCAACCATTCTCACTGCTACCCTCATTGTTATTATCACTGGATGCTTGACTGAATATGTCCATGTCCACGACATGATGATTGTTGAGGGGGTTCATCTTGTTCTCACTGGTTTCACTACTCTGAACAGTAACACAGTCAATATTTGATGATGATGGGGATGTTTCTGATGGAATGAAAGTGATTTGGGATGAAATTGCAGCATGCTGTTCTGCGTGTTGTAAAGCTTCCTGCTGTTCATATACCTTGTCATGTACACCCAAACTGGTTGTTGCTTCCTGCTCGTCAGTTTTATCCACCGGGGTGGCTGCTGAAATGTCACAGCAATGATCAGCATCGCCAGAAGGTTGTGGAGTGAGCAACAAGGTGCTCACATCATTGGCATGTTTCTCTTTGGTATCTGCGGATTGATTCTCATTCTCCTCATCTTCCTCATCCTCGTCTTCATCATCATCATTTTCGCAACTTGTAGGTAGCGGCAAAGAAGGTGTAACAAAAGTTGGGATTGAACACGGGTTTGTCAGAGGGAGTGGGCTCATCATCAGCCCATTTCCCATTGTGGAAGGTGAAAGAACGGTAGGATTTGTATTGGCAAAAGAAGACGAGAAAATGGGGAAAGCAGGTGAGCTAATATTAAAATGGTGCGGATGATGATTGTGAGTGTTTGAGAGGTTGTTCATATTGCCCCAAGAGCTTACAATAGAAGGAAACTGAATCCCATCATCAGAACTCTGAGAATCGCTGCTGCTATTACTGTTGCTGCTACCGTCATTACTATTTTCATCTTTCCATCCATTGCTCACATTCCCGAGAACACAAGAAGCACCATTAATGTTGTTGTTATCACTAATTTGTCCACATGACTGCTGGCTGGCATCATCCCGACTACTGCCAACCTCGAGCAGATTCTCCTCCATATCTTCATTGTCTTCAAAATCATCATCCGATTCGCTACTACTCTTGCTGTTCTCGTTGTGTGAACTGCTACACAGGTTGTGTGAACCAAGTAAGCATGATGATGTTGCTTGCATGGCTGCAGCAGCAGCGGCTGCTGCAGCTGATATGGGACTCATCGACATGTGAGGATGGTGTACCACGCTGGAACCGGCAAGAGAAATGGAGTAGGAAAGAGCAAGAGATGCTGCTAACGGAGTCATCCCGGTTGCAGAAGAGACAACAGCAGCAGCAGCTGCTGCCGCTGAAGTTAGGAGAGATAGTGACGTGGGCGTGGAGGGAGGCGTAGGCCAGTCACTCATTTCACTATCGCCTACTACGTCAACTACTACATCATCATCTTCGTTTACAACTGAGAGAAGTGAGGTGGTTGGATCGTCATCGTCGTCGTCACTACTATTACTGCCCAAGCGGGCACGCTTGTAGTCCGGACCATGATAGTCTGAAGCTGAGCTGGAGGAGCAGAGAGATGTTGACGAAAAATGTGACTGTGAAGTGGTCAACGTTAGTGCTGATGTATATGCGGAAGGTCCGGAGATCAACATGGAGCTCACATTTGAAAGAGAGCAGTCTAAGGAAGTACTGCTGGAAGGGTTGATGTTGTCGTTCATCAATGATGGTGATGTACAGTTTGTAAATGTTACCGAGTCGAGCTCGGAAGTGGAATCACAGGGATTGTTGGTAGCCGAATGATTGTTAATGATTACACTACTATTACAGTTGCCAGAACTGAGAGAGGAGGAGGTGCCAGTTGCTACGGACGATGTGCCGCAGTGCATTGCATTGTCGTCATCATCAATGCTAGAAATTATGCAGGGAGTTGGGGGAATATAAATTTGACTGAGAACGGCTTGAACATCACAGTCGTCTTCAGATTCATCAGACAGTGGCCGTTTTCTTGGATTATGCATGATGGAAGGACTGTTGTGATGGCTTTTGTCAATTGTAATGCTATCAAGTGGGGAAGGCCCTTCGGGTTCCATAAGACCGGGTTCATCGTCCAAAACTGGTCCATCATCTACCACGGAAAGATCTGTGAGTCGTGAACAGGCAAAGCTCTTGCGATAGGAAGAACAAGAGCTGAGTCTGGAAGTATAGCCGCCGTGACGCATCATTTTTTCTTCGCGTACTTCACGCTGAAGTCGTTTGATCGTGTTATTGATTAGCACCGAGCGACGGAGAAAGCTCTCCGGATCTTCGATCTTTTTCACTTTGGCAAGCGACATTTTCAGCACCTGGTTCACAAAAAGAAAAAAAGTAAATATTAGCTGAATTGTACATTTAGATACTTATCAAAGCATTTTTGCGCAACTTATTTTTACTATTGTATTTTTGCTAGATTAAGCTTGTACAGCACACTAACGGTTTGTCATTGACATTACTATTACTACTGCGCTAGTCTTTTGTTCTACTTTCTTTTATGCTTCTTTCATTTAGCTCATTCGCGAATTTTTCCAGAAGGCTTGACTTTTATTGTTTCAAATCAACTCTAATGAACTCTTTAAAAATCTTTTAGAATGTTACGAAAACATCTTTAATGCATACTTGCACATTGTACATCCTGTCAATATTTATTCGTTCGTACACACTTACAAAAACATCAAGTGATGACTAGTTTTGTGTCCTGTCACTTCGGTTATATGTGTGTTTTAAGCGAATTATGTTGGGTGCACCGACACAAAAATAAAATACTACATAATTAAAACCCTGTGTAAGATGAAATGGAGAAAAGACCGTTCTTCCGTGCATGTGAATGCTACATTCACATCTTAACAAGATGTCTTGGCTAGAGTTGAACCACATTCTCCTTCCTAGTACTATGATATGCATACTCACCACTTCCCTAAAACAACTTCTTGTCTAAACTATGTACTTGATTTTAAATTGCTGCATTCTTGCACTCATGTTCATAGTGCAAGAAAAGCATCCTGCTCTGAAGTTTTATTCTTTTCCCGAGAGCCCGAAAAGACAACAACGAGAATAGTTAAGTAAACAGGGAGAGATGGGAAGTTCTTCAAGAGCAAACAGTATTTTTTATAAACCTGACACAACTCATTAGTTTGTTAATTAGACATGAATCTTACCCAATATGCCATTACAAAAGTGATACTACTACTACAGCAAAAACTTTCGTTGAAAGGAGAATACTTTAACAAAAAACACAGAAATTGGTTGAGTTGCACAAGTGGAGGTGGTGATGAAGCAGAAAAAGAAAGTGTACGTGAAATGAGTTGCACGTATAGTCAAAACAACCATATCTTGTTCATCATCTTGTTCGTTATCATCACTATCACGAATTTCCCCCTTCACAAAACTCCGTACAATGTATTATATGTGTGTACTAGTGAACTTTATGGAATATTACATGCAAGCTTCATATGCTTTGTTGCTCATTTAAAAAGTATAATTTTTATCTACTCATTCAAACCCTAACCAATGAGAATCACCAGAAGTAAAAACCGTGAAAATTTTTGTGATAAGTTAACTGCGAACTTGCTTTACTTTCCTATTGAAAACGACCATATGGTTTTCAAATATGATTCTATTCATGTGAAATATGCATGCATCCCCAATTATACATACAAACATTCCTTTCTTCGTCTTTTTCCTTGTTGCTATTTTAAACTGATAAAGTGATCAGTATTTTACAAAGTGATGGGTACAAAAGTGTGAGAAGAAAACAAACACACATTTACCCTTATGACATGAGTCATGACTTTGAAGATTGTGCACACACGGTGTATGCAGTAGGCATGCATGATGTATGTATGTTAGCGATAAAAACAAAGTTTGAGGAAAGGTGAAGTAAAAAATAACGTTCAAATGTATTCATAATGTAAACAAAATGTTTACTGATACTACCATCATCGATAGTAGATAGTATGCATCCAGACTTGTAAAATCTAAAACAGGTTTGTTAGCTATGTAATATGATAATGATAATATGTTCATTTTCTATTCAAGCTGTAAAATTTAATAATTGTGTGTGTGAAAACAAAGAACTCAACATCAACACAAGATACCTCTATCGAAAAATTGTTTTTTAAACTGGAGAAAATTGCGCATTATGAAATTATTTTAAAATCATGTTATTAATTTATGTATCGATTAAGAAAAAAATAACTGTTTACTGTAAATCCTCCTGCTTCACAGCAAATCAACAAATTTCTTTTTGGCAATATGTTCATATGTACCTAGGTGGTATGTTTACATTGCAAAAAAGAGAGAAGTCGAAAACAAGGTTACCTCAAGTTCACATTTTGGCCTTGTTTCATAATCAGATCATCTTTTTTGTAGCTAGTCTTATTTCCATATGCACATATGCATATATTTATACAGATCATTCAGAGAACACCCAACTTCTCCATTCAAAGTGGCAGAGAGATATACAGCACTAAATTCAATTCTACTTTTTTAAAGATGATGCACCAATTTATACAGTAGTGGCTAGTGTAACGAGGAGACCTTTAAATTCATATTTCTTTTGCAACCCCATACCGCAGCCAATAAGGCAAAATAAATGGTACATTGTTTTGCCCAATATGTGCATATACCAATACATTATAAATGCAAACCAATTTGACAATTTTGGCAGTTAAAATCAAGGTACATAGTGGATTACCAGCAGTCAAAAATAAATTTAAAAAGCTTAAAAGTAATTGTAGATTCCCATTATATCTTTTGCTTCTCTTTAGCTTTTAAATAATTTGTTATCTCTATTTGTGATATTCACCATTCATTGAATGCCTTTGCATTATGCATGGCTCATATATCTAGCAAAGCAACCATTATCTTCTCATGATCACTCTCACAAACAAGCACACAAATCGATCCAATAAAGCGTTGAAGACGAAAAGACAGACATTATCGCTTGACCACCTTTTTTATTTATGCTAATCTTCCAACAATAACAGCAGTCTTACCAACAACCAACTACTGCTTTATTTGCTCTATTCTCTCGTCTGCACTGATTTAAAAAGATGATTTTTTTTCTGCCTACCACAGCGCAGCGAGATACAAGAAACATGACAATACTCACAATAGAAATTAAGTAGATTTATTGCTCCATATCTGCATATTTTCTGTTTTACTTCACCTCTTGACAAAAATCAGTTAGTTTGTTTCATGTATGTATGAATATGCAGGGTGACACAAAACTGTGCCTCAGGTTCTGCGCTGTTCACTCATACAAACCGTTTCAGTGGCATGACATGACACGGCTATGACTGTGATGATGATAAGACTTGATCTGATCCACGAATACAATATTTTCTCTCGTTCCCTAAACATGCATAATAAAATAATAAATATAATGATCGTAGTATGAACAGATGTGATGATTTGGGGTAATGATGCTAAAAACGCCTGCACTCTGCACACATACTTTTTTATTTTATCAATCCATGGTATGTATTTTATGTAACAAATACCATCTTCTTCTAAAAAAACTCAGTCACACATCGCATGTTATCGATCGTTCACAAAACCCGTAAAAAAGGATGGTATACGTGACTGATAAGTGGCAATGATGTGATGGTTGTGGCGTGGTCTGGTATATATCAAGAAACGATAGTCGAGTAGAAGCGATGAGCAAGCATCATCATATCATACGATCCTAAAATATATATATTTTTACTAAGCAGAACATTTCCCATTTTAATACACACATTGTGTCGAGCTTTTAGAAATGTATATAGATTTTTTACGACGAACAAATGTTTTTCCCCTTTACACTTTCAAAACCCCTCACGTTTTGATTTCATATAAAAAGGAATGTGTTTTTTTGTCAGTATAATCGACTGCTATTATTATATTGTGATCATAATATACATACAAAGCATACTTTTTTATACAAGGTAAAAAATATGCAGAGATAGAAGGAGTGAAGTGATGAAAGGAATTGTTACCGAACTGAATTGATCATCAGGCCAGTCAGGCCAGAGAATCAGTTAGGATATAATATGAGAGGGCGACGATGACGGCTTTTTGTTTGCAATCAAAATTACAAAAGACGCGTTGGCTAATAAAAGTCCGCTTAAAAGTATAGCATATTATTAAGTATGTATGCAATGTGATCTTGATCTACTTTTTCTCTTGATTAATCTCGACTCTCAACAGATCACGAACAACAACGAAAACGTCACAGACAAGATAATATACATTTTATATAATATTGTGTTACATCGCTCGCATCGCAAAAAATAAAGACTAAATCCTTTCTTTTAACGCACAAGTTAATCATAATCTCTGTGAAGGATGATGATGTGAAATGAAAGATTAAAATTATTATTATATTGACAATCATGCTAAATAACTCTCCATTTTTTATACAGTAAAGTGAATGCGCACTTTTGTTAAACGTGTTATGCATGTTTTAACAAAGTATTAGTTATATTTTTCTTCACTCGTAAAATTGTAACCAAATCCAGAAAGTTACGATACGATTACACCGATTGCAACAATATCATCGTTTTGTAGAGACATTAAAGCTGATTATGTATGTTATGGGGGTTATGGTGTTATTCCCGTTTTTTCTATCTCTACGAAAATATTTTTTTCTTCTGAACACCATCACCGACCTACCGACAGACACAAGACAAGACATTTTTGTATAGTACGCCATCATCATATACCCACCTACTCTTTTTTCCTCTGCTGCTTTTTATGACTACACATGCCATGCATGGATGAATGCTTGTATGCATACCATGGCACGCAGGCATGCATACATAACACCAGCAAATAACTTTTGAACATTTTTTTTCTCTCTCCTACTTCACGTAATATTATGCTTTTGTATCTGTTTATCAATGTGTGAGTGTACTGCTTTACACGGGAAAAATGTATGCCTATCTTTTCTTGTCTTCTTGTAAAAGAGTCATGTTGTTTTACAATCTACACACAAAGTTGTTGTATAGAAAATAAGTTAGCTGCTCAACTCTGCAGTAGCGGTGATGGTGGTAAACAGTAACGAGTAAATGTGAAGTTGAAGAAAAAAGCTAATGTAAAGTAATGGTATCTGGATGAATATTTCATGAGTTTTTCTCCTCTTCTTCATCTCTCTCACTGGTTGTATATTGGTTTGGTTTCTTTTTTCTAGCTTACTTGTGTGTTGTATGTGTGCTTTTTCCATGTTTTACTTTATTTAATGTATCTATCGCTCTATTTTTTCTCTTCATAAGCTTAGTGAGCCATGCATCGGTTTTCTCATTCTTTTGCCTTAAAATTTCCCTTTTATCGGTTTTTGCTCGGTTTTTCTATTTTCCCGTGTATTAACTACTGTGCATGTGTGTTGTTGCGCTCATTTGGGTGTGTGTGCAACAAAAAATAGTAAAACACAGCTGAGGAGAAAATGGAAGGGAGAAGAAAAAGGGTTTACTATTATTTGCCAATATGCTTATTATCTATTTAGCTATATACATTTTGGACAATAGAGAAAAGGTCTTTTTATGCGACACAAGGTGTATGTAATGTAAAAAAGGCATATGTACATGTACCCACATACATTATTGGCTTTTAGCCTGACATTGGCACAACAATAGTAATAACACTTTAACATTATTCATTCATCCATTCATGTAGGCATGTTCATCATCATCAAGAAAGAGTTTACTAGAATATCTAATGGAATGTCGTGTGAGTTGTTATGTGCTTTGTCTCTTTTCTCTTTTGCTACAATAACATGAGAAACATTTATAACCACTGAGAACAGTATATTAGCCTTGTTGTGTGTATAACATAGTTAAAAATCAACAGCCCAATAGCAACCTCTAAGACGGCAAGTGTACACCGAGAAGGCACGACGGTGACGGTGGCATGCAAGAAGACCAAAAAATCAAACTTTTTTTTCACCAAGTAAAAAATGTCACTTGTCACTTGTGAACAACAAGAAGAGAACTTGCTGTTGTGCGTTGCTTCTTGTGGTGTGTCATGTACAGTAAAAAGGATGGACTTTTTTTTGAGGCTACACAGAGCACACAATAAAGTAAGGAATATAATGACATTCTAACAACTTAGGAACGGGTACATAATATAAATATTATGCAGAAGGCTTCAGCCATCACGTACAATGTATTTAATATTTATACATGTATATGTTTCGAAGAAGAAAGAAAAACAAATGGAATAGAAGAAGGGCGATGGTGAAGACTCACAAGTTAGAGAGACTTTTCTCGCGTTTTTATTCACTGTGGATTATTGTCAAAAGTTAAATTTACAAAAAAAAGTTCCCACATTTGTGCATAATAAGTGCATGATGATCATATAGTTTTCTTGCAATGCAATATAACAATGTAAGCATAAAGAGTAATATTCCATTTAAAGAGAATCTCTTCACAATTCATTTCATATTCATAAAAATATGAGTGCACAAAAAAGTTGTGGTATAAAAAATGCATTTGTTTTCCTCTGTGAAAAATACAGGGTATAGGAAAGAGTCACACAATAAAAAAGTTTACTGAATAAAAAAGTTGGTAGATATGTTCATCATGATGATGATGACGAAGATGATGGGTGGATGGAAGGTTAATATCCGAATGAACAAGCACGATTCTGATTTTTCACCCAATGAAATTGTTATTGCTTATTATTATTTATTTTGTAATTCACGTAAAACAAAGAACATAAAAAGGAATCCATGTAAAAAAATTGCAATCAAACTTTTTTGATAGAATAAAGCCGAAATGAGCATGTAAAAATTTAATTGTACAATCAATGTGTTCGAGGTCGTGAAACCGCAAAAATAAATACCAAAAATATCCCAATCAACCAATTTTAACTTTAAAAAATCATTAGTATTCCATGTCATGATGTCAGGCAATCATATAAGCAATTTCTTTTATAAGGCACAAATACATATTTCATATGGTATTGTGTATTACGAATGAGCTTGTGAAAAGCAAATGGTCATTATTACGTATTTGGGAATAAAATGCTTCGTTTTTTCTCCTAACGAACCAGTCATTTTTATTTAAGCAGATTAAAAATGGGCATCGTAATACGTAATCAAAGTTGTCACAAAAATTTATTACCGTTCCAATCAATTTTTATGGCCATAATGGTAAACCTACAAAGGTAACCGACTGCCACTACTTCGGAGCTGATGGCAATGAAAGGCTTGCTGACAAGCACTCGCTTTTTGTGATGGCATCATTCTTTTGAAGTTATGGACTCACCACGCTTTCCTATTTGGTTTGACTTCACCCCAAAAATAAAATACACAAGTTTACATAAAATCTTCTTTTTTTCGTAACAATTTTAATCAAAAGTGCAAAAACCTTGAAAAGGAATTACAAAATATATAAGTCCGCCAGAGTAACAATGAAGATAACTCGACCCAACAAGAAGTCTGGATGAATATTATGCTTTTGTGGATAAACGTGCTTTATAAAAAAGAGAAGAAGGCAACTTTTCAGTTAAAGTACTTATACTTCTTTAGCTCTTCTGGTAGGTAAAGTATGTATAGCAAGTAGTGTTGTTCGTGGTGGAAAGCAAAACCGAAGGGAAAACTTTCAACAACTTGGCTGGGGGCAAAGCAACTTGCCACTTGCTTTGTTGCTTGCCTCGTATACTGTTCCCGCAGCTCTTGGCTGCTTCTGCTGTTACTACCATATTATTCCTCCTAATAACGCGATCCATCCATTTCATTTATCCCTACTGAAAAGCTGATGTAGCAGCAGCGTGATGTGGTGGCTTATAGATATGTTATATATGTATATTTCCCTATAAAATAATTTAGATTGACTAAAAAGCGTTAATATAAATATAGTGCTTATTATCCACTCATACCCTATAAAATATTCATGCGAGAATATACATTCATCCATCCTATAAAACTGTTTTCTCTTGGAGTTAATACAAAGTTAGTTCTTTCGCTACTGGTTGGTGGTCCTCCGCACACAGACACACACATACTCATGCTTACACCCTTGCCTTGTGCAAAACATACGAATAAAATATTAAAATGGCAAAATATGGCAACATTATTGAGTATAAAAGATATAGATGAACCCATGGAGGGAGAAAGAGAAAACCAGTGAAGTTAAAGTGGCAAGTTCCCGTTTGACACAAACGGACACTACAACCATACCAAAAGTATTTATTTCTGATATGACAGCAAGTGGGCTCTGTTTTGCCTTGTAGAAAAAGAGGCAGGCATGCATACCAAACCAAACACAACTTTTTCGCACAAACAGAGAGAGAAAGAGAAAAAACGACGACGACAGACAAACGAGAAGAGCGGACATATACAGAATGTGAGAGGTGAAAAAGGGAACGAGGCAGTTAAACACACACACGACACAAACGACCAAAGAAGACGACAAACACGGTTATATCTGTGAGATAAAATATAAAGCGAAAAGCTAGTATAAGCAAAACGTGTGAGTTTAGTGAGTATACACAGTCAAGAGAAAAGAAAAAATAACTATTTGGTCGCCCAGTGCTTGACACCATTTTTCATTCTGCACTGTTGACTGTTGAGCATACAAATAAATTTTGCTCCTTTACATTTCGACAACCATAACGCGTGTATTATTATATTATGTTGAGAACAGGATAGATGTTGGTAAAGGTCACAAAAAGTGTGTATGAACAACCAAAAAAGACTGACTTTTGCTATCCAAATCCAGAAAAGGTACTTATTGAATTTCGCTAGGAGTGATGAGATGATAAAATTAAACTAATTTAAGTTTTCACTACAAATGTAGATATGCTTATTTAAAAGCTGAAAGTCAATTCGAAATTGAGAAACAAACAACTGAAGTCAAATTTGTCCCCTGGATTACATGAAACTTTTCATGTCTAAATTCCAATGTCAATGGTAAAATGCTACCTGCTCGACTACATTTATTATTTATATCCCCTATCATTTATTTACCGAGTAGCTGTCATTTCACGAAATTTTCTTACACAGATTGCCATCATTTTTTTTGGTTATTTCATGTAGTACGTCAAATTATTCACGCAGTTCAATAAACGCAACGTTTTTATCATCAATTCAGTCAGTACAAAAAAATGCGTGTAGGAGTAAAGTCTTCAGGTGATCGTGAAATAGGATAAATAATGTGATACGATATGATACGAAACATAGTACTCTTTTTTTACCAAAACGCCAATCATCACATCATCATCATGACGAACATGGTATAAACTTTGTATAGTACAAAATGCAGTTAGCTCTTGGGTTCAATAACTCGGCCACATATTTTCCTCCATAGTATTTTCCTAATATTGTTCTTGTTGCTTTTCACGCTGTTGTTGCATTGCATTGTTAAAGCAATCATTATTACATTTGGTTAGGTAAAGTCCCACTTTTCTCCTCCTGAAACTCACAATAATCATGTTGATCTCCTTGAATAAACCCTTAATAACCCTTATTTTGATGACGATGGTGCTTAGCAGTAAACTCATTGCTTGGTATTATTACCACCACACGGTTTATATATTATTATGGGTGTTTAGCCAAAATGTACATATATTTTCTCAGCCGTAATAAAATATAGTTTGTAGAAACCAGAAAACTGAGAGTTTGTAAGTTTCGAGGAATAACTTAGAACACAAGCATTGCATTATACTGCCTTTTCCTATGTTATATACCTACTTTTCGACTACTTAATTTAATAGAAATCCGAAAGCATGCCGAGATGACTTGAAAGGCCATAAAATCTTCCAAGTTACTTACGACCAACCGAAGCCAGTAAACCCACAGTCAGAAGTAGTATTCAAGTATAATATACTTAGTCCTCACAGTAAAAACAGTATTTCTTCTCTTTTTCTGAGTTCACTGCAAAGCATTCACTGTTCTTTCTGCCAGAGAGCAGGGTAGACAGGGCAAGGCTGACAAAAAAACGAGCTGTGGCTGCTAACTGGCTCTCTCGCCCTTTTTCTTACTTGTGGTGGTAGTGGTACAACACATTAATAGTAAGTTAGTTACGAACATTACATATAGCCATCATCAACATCAGCCTCATAGCTGCCTGTGCTTACTACCTCCCTGTCTCTGATACTAACAAATTCAATTCAATCTTGCTTACTGCTCAACTACCTACCTTATATACCTTACTATATGGTTATATATATAATCATAATAATCTAGTTCCTTGTTCCCTTTTACTCTCTTTCGGCTTGCTGTGTTTTTTTATGTTCAGTGGTCGGTCCAGCTTTTTCTACAAGGTGTATAGTGTATTTATGTATGTTACACACAATAGCGCCGTAAACAGTGGAAGGTAAATAATTACATTGAGTTCTCTAACCCAAATTGGAGAAATTAATTACTTACTGGACTTACACCTGCCGCCGCCGACTGATACTCTATTATGTAATATACACACAAAAGAAAGGTAAGATAGGATCCGACTTATATCAAGCGCAATCGAATAAATAAAAAAGGAAAGCGAAAAAGCTAAATCTGATAAGCATCATCCAGGATATTATACAAGGCTTATACAATGTTATAATAAATGGTGAAACAATTGACATTAGCTAAACTGTATGCACGCCTTCATCACAGATTTTTTTCTTCACTATATCAAGTTTATCGCCTACAAATCTCTTTTAATAGCCCAAATAAAACATAATACATACATGCATGTATTTACTAAAATGCACTTGTACAGTTGTAAAAAAATGCCACTACTTTTTAAGCTTCTCCGCTCATCATTTATGCCATGGGACAATGGATACAAAAGGAGGAATGTAACTACAGGGAATTATTCAAAGAACGGGATATATTTTTTATTTATTGAATAGGTTGTTGTATTCTGTCTTGCACGGCATATAAGAGACTTAAGCGAGCGACAATGTATTATATGAGCGAACATATTATTATATCAGTGTTGAATGTTCATGTATCCGTTTGATCTCTGTTCTCTATACAAAATATCTCCGTTCGCATCTCATCTTTTTTTCTATCGTTATCGAGCTTCCTGAAGTCAGAAAGCAAGTGAATGATATTTTATATAGCGCTCTGATTCTAGTGCGGTGTAGTATGTGTTCCAAGGTTGGGTTTACATGTACAGAACAAGAACTACTGTTTCTGTTATTACTGCTGCGTGCGTTGTCAGAATTGTCTCAGAGAGAACTGTATAAAATGCAGGGTGATTCTAGCCAGCTCAAGCTCCTTTGTAATAATATTACTTGATACACACATCTCTTTTTTCAGCTGTAGCATGTAGCAAGGAGCAAGAAACAAGAGTGCAGTGTGTGATGCAGTAGTAGTTGAAAAGTTGAAATGTTAGAGATCACGCTGGTGGGAACATTTACCCAACCAGACCGACCAGACCATATGCCAATAGCTAGATAATATGGTATACTGCTACTGCAGCTATTATATTACACACTGTATGATTATGATTTTTATTATTATAGAAGACCAAGACCATATAAATGCCCTTTGAGGTTTTATTGCATTAAAAGTACACAAAAAATGGAAGATTTACGCACTGTTGCTCTCACTTTTTTCGCTTTTAGCTCACTGCCTGTGTGCCTAAAGACTTTTGCACTGCTTGTACATACATATTATATACACAAATGCACATTTACAATGCACGTATTTTTCTGCTTAATTTTGTTGAGAGCATAACACAACTTTAGACAGAAAGCAAGCGACATAATATTTACATTAGTGGCAATGATAGGAGTATTATTAGTACAAAAAGCATGGATGGCAGGCATGTCATTACAATGATAATATGAAACAACAACAAAAACACGCACATTCATTAACAAAAAAACTTCTTTCTGACTTATGCCTACAATTACTACTGCGAAAAAAAGTTTGAATTGCATGCAAATCTTTTGCATCAAAATATAATAGATGTATAGAGTTCATTTTAACTATATAAGGAATTCTTTTAAAGAGACAAGAGAACGAGAGACAAAATATGCGTTAATATTCTTTTATTTTTTGTATATTTTACATTGTCTTTATTTTCGTATGAGCGAACATGACAAAAATAAGTTAAATTATTATCAGTAGAGAATTATTTTTTATTTCACAAGTTTTTTCCTTGTGATTTTTTTCTGTCTTGGTATAAAAGCTCAGTGCATAATCGTCAACATCACAATAATAATAGTAATATTCATTCCAAGAAAATATGTATAATTTTCCATGTTTTTGGAAGATATTTACTGATGCTCCCATACCCATATTCTTTGCCTGACATGAGAAGAATGAGCATGATGATGATGGTGTTCATTCAAGCAAACAATTCTTGTCAGTTCAGTATCTTGTGTATACAGTGTGCAGACTGTAGACAGAGATAAACCATAATAATAATCATGTTCCTTGTACGTTACCGTATAATATTATGAGATCGTATGTTCATGTTTAAATATTATCTTGACTTGATAATATTTCGGTAGTCCAACCTTTGAGAACTCTATGGTATAACATTCTGACTGTCATGCGTTAATGCATAGCATTTGCAGAAATTTTTACCCAGCCTTAGTCAATTTTTTTCTACGCTTCTTCATTTTTATTCATTGCTCGTGAGAAATAAGATTTCTTGGACAAGGCCATAATTTTCAGATTGAAACACGTCTATAAAAAGCTAAAATAATAATAAGAGTATAGTACTTTGGAAAGAAATGGAGTGTAGATTTAGTAAAATGGCTGCACGAAGTAATGCAAACTTGCAAACATAATTTTTTACTTTGTTTATGGTATATATTCAAAATTAATATGTACCTTATTTTGTGCCCGTATATTTTATTTTCCATATAGGTACTTTTATGAAAAGAATAAAAAATAGTTTGCCTCGGCGTGCCCACCACAATTTTTTTCTCATTATTTGACGCAACTATTCGCTAAAACTTATGTGTGCATCTTTTTCTGCTTGTAGTTCATGTAGGTTATGTTTTGATTATGTATGTAGATTTTTTTGGGAATAGACACTTTCATCTATAATTTTGACAACATTTTGTAGCATAAATTTTCTCTCTAGATGCCCCCATCAAGCACATATTTTTTGTACCCATCTTTCTATTATAAATCTGTCAAAATCACCGTCATCATAATCCAAAGAGAATTTAGTTTTATACAACCGAACTGAAGTATATTAATATTTAAATATACGTTAAAAAATATCCGGGAGTATTTTTTTTTGTCGAGAAGCAGAAAATAGTGGAGAAGGGAAGCGTTGCCAATAAAAACACAAGTTGGGAAAAGAATGAAACCAAACCAGCAAAAGAAGAGCACATATTATTGCGTCATTTTTACATTTTGGCTCATAAACACTTTCAGTTTTTATACAAGTAAAATTTACTCTTGCGCACAAAATGACTGTGTAAGATATTGATATGTACATTTTGGGGCTAATGACAAATGTGAAAACATTGTAATAAAGATAATTTTTCAGTTAAAGAAGTAGTCATCAAACTGTGCTGTACACAAGTCATGACCTACTTCGAAAATATTTATTTATCGCATTCTGCTCGACAATTTTTTTAATAAAGCAGTGTAACACGAATAATGCTTTTGAAACAAAAATAAATTAATTTTTATTCAACTCTGATAATGTTTGGGATTCTCTTGTCATGTGGTTTAAAAAATAGATGCTTTTTACGTATTTGTACTTGTACCGATTCTGTTCTGCGGAATTATTTAATCGTAATATGCAAGTAAATAATGAAATCAAAAAGTAAAACCGTGCCGTAGAAAACGGCTGGATGCTTTTCTGGCAAAACTTTGACATTCCTGCGTTCATTTTGCTGTGACATGGCAAACACAAAATGTATTTGCTGCACATGATACGCAACAAAATTATCGAATGATAAGTAAGACTGTCACTAATCAAACTGTGAATTTACAATGCAAACAGTACAGACTCGTATGCTATTTGGTTAAATTTTTAGTAACTTTTACATAAAAATATGTTAAAGAATTTTTTTGGCATGATATCATGAGTTCCCAGGATGACGATAATGCTGTGAACTTGTTTTTTTGGTAGTGAATAATATTAGTAAAATGGTTTCATGGCTTCGAGTGTTAGAAGCACGAGAATTCTGTGTTGATAAAACGAAAATTGATATTTTTTATCATTGGACAGTACCTAATGTACTTAGCGTTGTACTATACCACTATAGTTCAAGTATATCACACATTCTCCCACATAAAATGTCTTCACGCTGATGTTAAAAAGTGTGAAGACTACGCTGCCTTTTTTATAGTTCTTTTGAAGCATCAACAAACACCATCAACAACATCTTCATGATAGTGATGATGAACATCATCATCTCTGTTCTATTACAACTAGTAGTAGAAGAACATTTCAATTGGATTCGCTTTGTAATAATAATATGTGTATACCTTTGCACGCAAGTCAAGAAGTTTTTTTCTGTCTCAAAAAAATGCAATGCTATTCACAATCACATAGTTGTAGACTTAACGTTTTTACATGCTATCAATATCACTCTCCTGTCTTGTGAGTAATCTTGTGTAATCCCTCTATGTGATTTAAAAGCTGACGAGAAGAAGAAAGATGTGATCTGTTGATGTGATGTGATCCATCCGTTAAACGCGTGTGTGTGTATTTCAGGAGCTGTTGGGAATTAGTTAAGTTGATTTGATTTACAAAAGATAAAAATAAGACAAGTCATTGAAAAAAGAAGAATCCAATGGAATGTGTGTGTCTGCCTGCCGCGTCTCTACAACAAGACATGAGATAGACCCTTTTCTCTTGTTATACAGCCGCTCTGTGGTGCGGTATACCAATTTGTTTGTAGGAAAAAGAGATTTATTTTTGTTATTATTTAGACAATTGGGAGGTTCAATTGAGGGTACTACAAGAATTTAAACACATGAATATGTGTATAGAAGTTGTCTTCATTTTTCTGTAAAAAAAGGAAGTTAAAGCTTTAACGAACGTAATAATATGAGAGAAGGGGAGAGGCTAAAAATATAAATAACATTTTAACAACGAGAAATTGTAGTAAGACGACCAACAGTCTTGTTGAAGAATAAAAAAGAGAGCGAGAATGCAAGAAAGCAATGAAAAGGAAGGAAGGAAATCTGCTTTTTACACAAAAGGGAAAGATGAACATAAAAGAAAAAAGAGAGAGAAACTGAGGGGAATTAAAGATGAAACCAGAAAAGGAGTAGTAGAGAATGGAGAAGAGAGATGAGAAAAAGACCGAAAATCGGATTCACCGACAGAGGCCGACCTATACACACACAGCAGACACACAAGAAGGAAGGAAGAAATAAGACTAAAAGCACAATATAAGCTTTAAAAACTCGATACGCTTTTGCCAGAGGTATACACATATATGTATCACTTATAAAACTGCCATGTATGTTGACGTAATAGTTTTATATACTTTTTCCTGTGACTAGTCTAAACACTTGTACAGTTGGTTGGAATTTCTGGAATATTATTATAAGCGAGGGAGACATTGAAGAAGTAAACTAAGCAGCAGTAGAGAATAAGAACGAAAGAGAGCTCAGCTCAACTTAAACCAGCAACAAGATGTCGAGCTACGAGCGAAAAGGGAGAGGCAGTGGTGTGGCAGTGTACAAGCGGTAGTAAAAAAGAAAGAAGAAAATGTGGATGTTGTTTGGAATGGGAAAACGGTTTTCAGAGAAGAAATTCACTTTTCTGCTGTCAGACTCAAAACTTTCTCTGTCTTCTTCAAAGAGTAACAGCAGCAGTGGTAGTAGACGTGTATAATATGTAGATTCAAAACAAGTATACTTGCTATACGAGAATGTGTTTTTCGGGGAAAATACTGACGTGGAGTAAGGTTCATGCACTCTTTTCTCTCTTGCTACCTTACGTTTTTCACTTTCATTGGAAGCATTTTAGGTATACACATTAGAGGTATCCGGCAAGAGAGGAAAGCAATATTTATACTTTCTTCTTTCCATGTATACATGAAACCATGCAAGATTATCATCATCTCATCTTCATGCAAACACAACAGAAAAACAGCATAGCAAAACCATCCATCCATTGTCCGTGCCAGTAAAAACATACATACATATTCAAATAGAATAGATAAAGATAAACATGGTAAAAGGGAAATGTGTCTGGTATATATATCTTACATTGTGTTTTGTTAGAGAGCAAATCAAACCAAGAGTCCATTAAGCTCCGGTTCTCATACAACTAGTACTACTGATATTTAGTGTGGAAATGATGATGAAAACGGAAGAGGAAGGTTGTACGGTACTTTTGGTAAAAACTTGTTTTCGTAGCCTTGTAAAATGCCTTAACTGTAAACATAGCATGTAGAAAAATATGAGAAAGTTTGTAAAAAGGTTTGCACATTAAAATACGCTTCTTTTCCTAACGAGGATCCGGCTTTTCAAGGATAGATGGTTAATTTTTGTGTATGGTGTAGTGCATGTATCATCATTATTATCATAATTACATGGTATCACACCAGGTTAAATACTTTTACCATCTCAGCTGTAATAAAATGAGATACTGCTGCCATTTTTTGTTAAATTGGAAGAAACAGCATAAACGCATGATCATCTAATAATATTTTTCACATGTTATGTATGAATCCAGTATACCAGTAGCTGCCGGCTGTCGCTTTACCCCATTACAAGAGATTTATTTTTCTTCACGAATCCAAGCAAACGGATCATCATCTTTTTAGCATTTATGTTTAAAACCCTTAAATCGTGCAAAACATTCTCTTAGTAATACTAACTAGACAAAAGGCGTGTGCTGTCGATTACTGTTTCATTTCACATTTCAGCTGAATTTCAGTGAACCAGAGCAATTAATATTTAATCAGTTCTCAGTTTTACCAAAAGACACATCACATCCATAATTGATTCTTTGTTAAACATTAATTCAGTTTCCCAAAATCATGTTCATTCTAATTCATTTTATTTTAGTTTAGTCATATAATTCATTACAAATTTACAAAATACAGACTTTCTTATTTTTAAAATTAAACAATTAAAATTCCGCACTAAATTTATGTACCTATGCAAATAAAAGAATTACATCAAACTAATTTTGTTACTTATTGGACAACAAAGTCCATGGAACTTTTTTTTAAACAAGTAGAAACTTATCACGTATTTACCCAATGAACAGAAAAATTATCTTGATATTTAATCATTCAGTAAAAACACACTTAAAAAATGAGATCATGTAAGGCTTTATCGATTCGATTCACATCCCGTCCATAAACAGAACAGCATTGAAAGCAGATGCATAGCACATGAACCTATTGAGCTTTGACCTCACGTCTCTGTGATATATGCAATGAAAGTAATAGCGAAAGAAAGGACTCTCATCGACATTTTTTGTACATAAAAATTGTTTTTCGAGAGATGTGATAAGTCATCATCACCACTTACAAACTTCATCCGATGGGGGCATCAACAAAAGTTCGCTAATATCAATAATTTTTACGAGCATTACTTATACTTGATGTACTTTTATACTTGGGTTGGAAGGAGGATACAAGAAGATCTCATATGCTCACCAAAAAGTGCAATATGATGAGGTTCATTTTGGCTCTGTTGCCAATTCCCCACTTTTGCATATTGTAAACCACCTCTTTTTACAAAAATGACATTTTTATGTAGCACGCAGCACACTATCGTCAGCAACTCAAGTGAACATCCATACATGCAGCTGGTGACTGACTTGTGTTTGTGAAGTGTTGACTGTGCCAGCTTGCTTTTTGTTTAATGCTGACATTTGAACATTTTTTCTTAATCTTTTGTGATAGCAAACTGTATCTCAATAAATGCATGACCTTGCAAACAGTTGTTTTAAATGACCATCATCATATTTGTTAAGATGAGATTTTCTATTCAAAGAAAATTGAAATTCGATCTAAAATGAGAGTTATTAAATCAGTTATTTTGTATGCATTGCATTATCTAGAGTTGTTGTTTAAAAGATTAGTGTACAAACTCAATGCTTGGTGAACGAAGAATTTTATTACGATAATTCAATAATCATACATATTTTTTGTTGTGATCATGTATGTACATAATTAGGGTTGTGGTAAGTACAGCTTCAAAAAACTATTTTAAATTTAAAGAGTTTTTAAAGAGTACTGAGCACCGCTACAATTCGTACATACAAAAACCAGTGTAAATTTTTTTACCACACTTGCTATCTCTCAAAGAGAAGATGTGAAGCATCTTGCGTTCGTGTCTACCATTTGCATGTTCTACTGTTACTGGTTTTACTTCTGTATAGGACAAAAAGAGCTATACAAGTTCGCAATAGAAAATGATAAAGGATAGTCCTAAATCATTCATAAGAGCACCACATAAAACTCTGCCAAATGATATTTAATGTATCTCCGTAAACAATGATATTTTCCTCAAACGATGAGATGATGCGTGCAACTTTGATGATTGTGCGTTGGGTACTTGTGTATTTTATTTTGTATTCACGATTTTCTGCAAATAATAAATAGCAAAAAAGGCATTCGTCTTTTTGTTAGATAAAGTACACAAAATTGCCTGTGACTGATTGTGATTACGACTACTGTGTTGTGAGAAGGTTGTTGCTACTACTTCAATTATTTAACTGTGTACCTATTCACATCAAGTCTAACATAACGGCAAAAATCTTTGCAAACTTTGGCTGACACACAACAAGAAAAACTATTGTAAAAAGAAGAGAAGAAATTCTTTACAAAACTTTTGTTGTTGAAAGTATGCTATGTTCTTTTTAATCCCATTTCTCTTTTGCTGGATAGTTCCTAGTTTGCGGAACAGTTTAGTTTACTCAGCCTACCGTAACAACATTACTGTAACCTATAAAGTATATAGTGGCATCGTGCTGTGTTTTGTAAGGGGCACACGTAATCGAATCAATTGCTTGAAAAGAAGACAAAATAATATTTTTAACACAGGGAAGTTTTTCAATGAGTTAAATTTCAATCTTTAAATGCAGCTGACAAAGAATGACGTAAGTGTGCACACTGCACTGTGGCATATTGCTTATGTGATGCAATAAGTGTCTTCACGAGGAAAATCATGAAAGGGGCTAAGCGTGCAGTAGCAAACAGAATGAAATGTTATGTGGTGTTGGGGCTGCTGCTTGGATATCATAAAAATGTTAATGAATGAATAAGGAAATAGTAATCAAGTGAGGGCAAAAAATTGGGGGATTGCAGTGGGATTGAGATTTTTTGGGTGGCTAGAACGAGAGAACATGATGAGATCTGTAATAGAGGGAGAGAGAAATAAAAAGATTGGATTATGTTTTGGAGCCGAAAGTTCCCACAGTTCACAATTCATATACCAGTAGGCGTTATTATTCATTTTATCATTTTTGTATTTTGTTAATATACTCTCCGCAATCACAATAATAAGTAATACAAATACGGTGCTCTATTGAAGAGAAGTAAATAATGTGAAGTTGGTATTAAATGTCCGACATATTATTTTGCCCATTGGTGTCATGTGCATTACATACATTTATGGTTTATATAGGCAGTCGCCAAAGCAAAGAAGAACACGACGACGATTTTGTACTTGGTATAGTATATTTCAATAGTAATTTAGTTCTTTATTTAACTGTCTCCTAAACATTGCCACAGAACAAAAAAAGTTGACTGGTCGACTGCACTGCACTGGTAGTTGGCAATGTGATGACGTTATATGTAGTGGTGGGAGCTAAGCCGAGAGCGATACAAATCGATATCCTATTATACATTACGTATGTGGACGTATGGAACAAACAACCATGTCATCACCAACCACTGCCCAATGCCAACGTGTCACTTCGTATTTTTTGTATTGAATTCATTTGAACAAATGACCGTGTATTATTGTAATTGTATCGTCATCGTCATTAAAAGACTGCTGGTATATCATCAAAAAACGACAGAAGCTTAGATGGCATTGTATTTTAATCGAGAAGCTCTCCATATCACCACTTTTGTCATCAGAATATTATAAACCGTGTTTTATTATGAAAAACTACTGTGTATAAACCAACCAGCCAGGAAGTAAGCTCATTTTGGTTAGCCAACTTACATTGTACTTAAAGCTGTCGAAATATAAAGTAGAGCACTTCCATGTTTTACAAATAAGTCAGGAGAAATTAAGTTAATTATAACAAAACTTGATGATGGGTTTCATTTTTTTGCTTTTGTCAAAAAAAGACAGCAGCAATTATGTGTTCTTTTAAGCTACGCAAAAACTTGCTTTTCAGTTCAGATTTTATTGTTTTCTATTTGTACAAAAGCAATTTCAACATATGTCACTTTCATGCTCCTTCTTAATTTTTTTTGTGCAATAGAATGCTCATGGCAGTATTGTGTGGAGGAGGGAAAAAAATTGTGTAGGTGTATTTTATTAAGTAGTGCGAGTACTTCGTACTACTTGTTCATTTCGTATATCATGTCTGTCTGTGTGTCTGTCTGTATGTCTGTCTGTCCACGCTCTAATTCAAAAACGCTTTGACCTACTGACTTCAAATTTGGTACACAAGTACCTTAGGGT
>JAQFXM010000103.1:0-75202 GCA_034693345.1 Entomobrya multifasciata | reverse complement strand
TCAAGAATGGTAAAAAATTATTGAAGAAATCTGAACCGAAGTACAATTTTTTGAATTGTTATTTATTGTTGAAAATTAAAAAAAGAAGTTGTGTGTAGTAAGAATATTTAGATGTGTAGTAAAAAAAACAAGTAGTTATCAATAGACAAGATGATTTCCTAAAAAAATAATTATAACTGAATTACTATTGTGTGTATTATAAATTACTGCTAAAACCAAAAATTTAAATAAGAGTTTAGTAAAACTGTGTAAAATTTAGCAAAAAAAAGGTCGTCACAATACCCGTTATAAATCATGGGAACTCTAGTAAATAATTTTAGTCAAAAAAAAATATAAGATCATGTTAAAAATAAAACTTTTTGGAGCAGCAGAGCATAAAAAATTGACATTTGTTTTTTTGTAAAATGAGATCAAAAGTGAGGACATCAGAGTTTTCCGTGAGTACAGTCAATTGAGTGAGTGTATTATTTTCAGCGACATGACAGGTAAACTTCGAGAAGGCTGTTCAAAAAAAAATGCGACTTATTGTCTTCAAAATTATTTCACTTAAATATGCATAGATTCGTAAACATAAAAAAATAGCTAATGAGTTGAATACCATAAATAATAAGTAATAAATTTAACTACATTACTTAATTATGTATGTGTTCTACAGATAAATACTCGTTAAATTGAAAAAAAAATTTTAGAATAAGTTGTCTATAATGTATATCATGTACATTTTGTAATCAGCAATGTCGTTTGATGTGACCACATCTCATATATATTAAATGCTCTCGTTCGCTAAACATTATAAATTATGATTATAATTAGTTGACTGTCAAGATGTTATTCTTATGCATTATACATGTATCCTTCTTGGTATTTAATAAGATGTGTAAACCATCTGAATTATTAGTATGATATTTAATCAATCAAGTACTTATATTGCTGATGTCAATCCTACCAAAAATAAGCTGTGTGGAAAAGAGTTGGTTTCTGGCTGCACAACTCTTTTGCACAGACAGCGACACAAAAGCCCAATTAACAGTTTGTTAATATGCTATTTTTGAAATATTTTAGATCAAAATGAAAAGTGAAAAATTAGATTATTTTGCACATGGCTCTGTATTTTTACTTTCTAGCGATTGTCAATGCTCTTTTGAAGATGAGTTAAAATTATATTTCATTTTTTAATGAAAAACTACTAAAGAGAAATCCAATTCCAATTTTTTTTTCTGCCATAAGTGTAGTAGTCCAACTACTGTTGTAACTAGTCATCTGGATTATTGTCAGTATAATTATTGGTATTACAATTATGTTGTTTTTTCAATATTTAAATTTAATTGCTGTTCATTTTTTTATATATATGAGGTATGAAAATAAATGTTACCTGCTTAATATTTAAAACAAACGTTTTGAATGCTGTTTTTATTGATGTTCATAAAACGATGTGAAATATGCCATGTATTCAATATTATGCTTCGTTCACAGTTTATACACATAGATGACAATGTTTCATAAATAATTTCACTCTCGCTCATCATGTTCTATTAATCTATTATTTTTGTATTTATTTCGTTATTTTATCTTCTCTGGTTCTTAGAAAATACAAGGTTATTATTGATAAAATTATCTGATTTTTTTTATTCGCACACCATCACATTTAATAACAAGATACGCACAGCAATAACAACGACAATTTACAACAGGTTAACTTTCTTATTTTCACAACATGAAATTAATTCTATTTTTTGTTACAACAAAATTATTGCTGTGCTGTATAATATTTACTACAATGCTAATGTTGTATTATTAATAATTTAGCACAGAACTGACTGACTACTCGTGAAGAACACGAACTGCAGGGCACAATGAATGACAAAATGGAATATCGCCCTAAGGAAAAATTAATCACATATGCATAATAAATGAAGGTAAGGTGACTGGCAATAATAATGGCACACACACTTACACATATTATTTATACCAAGAACCAGACTATAAAGACATTCTAGAAATTCAGTTCGACTAAAAACGGTTGTTTATCATTATTAAAGTTTTTGGCAATATTGAGAAAAAAGTAATACAAAATTGGGAATGATAATACTCATAACATAATATTTATAACTATGTAATAATAATACAATGAATCGGATTTTTATTTGGTAAAAGCAACTTAAATTCTGCAGGAATAATACGGAATATAGACTAAAAAAGGAATGTCGAAGCGTTGAGCAAAATTGCACTTTCTATTTTTTTCTAGGAATGGATAAAAACTGAATCCGAAAAAAAAACAACGAGTAAACTTTAACTAGACCGGTGAACAAGTAAAATTTAACAAAACTTCAGGCCTTTTTTTTGGAAACTACTGAAAAGCAACACGATCTTTCAAGCATATTGTGTATTCCTAAATACATCTCTATTCATGTGTTTACTATGAACCGACTAGTTAAAAGGATAATCATATTTTTTTGTGGTTGGTTTACCTCTTTATCAGAATGTTAAGAGATAAAATATTTGAATTTGCCATTTACAGTTTTAAACACTCCCTGAGTTATTATAGTAATGAAATTATTTTGTTATAAATATTGAAACCTCATAGAATATTTTTTCAATTTTTTGAACGAGCTTTCAAGACGTTTTCAGTTTTTTTCATTTGTTTTTTTTTTGTCAAGAGTGATTGTCTGTAACAAGTTACGAGAGGAAAATTGACGAGAGAGCTCATCTAAAGTACGTTTTACTTTGATTACTTATTAGAATAGGCTAAAAATTACAGTATTTTTATTTGATTTTCTTTTTGATATTGTGTTTAGGTATGTATTGTGGTGAAAGCCTAAAGGTGAATGTAATTAACGTATTATTCTAGATTTTTTTAAAGGTAGGTCTTACATTTTAGTAGACGAAAAGATAATTCAAATTGATTACTGATTTTTACCCTGTGGAGAAGATTAATTTGTCAAAAAAAAATCATAATACAAGATTGATTGATGGTGACGACTGACTGTGTGAGGAATACTAGTGATTGGGAAGTTGTACCTAAACACTGTTATATTTAGAACAATAATAATCGTTAATTAAGTGGTAATCATTAAATTAAGCTACATTTGTTTTCGCTTAATACTTTGATTTATAAAATACAAATATGTTGTAAACAGAAGAAATTATGGAATTGCTCTGAAATCACAAAAAAATAGTAGAACTAACAGTAATAATACTACTAAAAAATACATAAGGTTAGCACATACATAACATAATCGTAACAACTGAGACCAAGATTAATAATAATAACCTGGTAACATTAATGATGAACTTAATATAAAATGGCTAATACATAAGACAACCAATAAAAAGCACCATATAATATTACTGTAAATAAAATATGACTAAAAATTAGTTCATTAAACCTTTCTTTCATACTACTTGAATACTTGAAATTGGAAAATACTTGATAAAAAACACTAAGGGAAAAATACGTTACAGCACCAAAGTGTAAATTAGCACAGAAAACTGGGACGAAAAAAATACTTAAAAACTAACAAAACAATCACTGCGATACTACTATGGCTCTACAATTAGTTATGTTAATAAACAAATGGTTTCTATAACTAACCTAAAAACTAAACTAATGATTAATTAGAGTTGACTTGATTATCCGCTTTCCAAGAACTTTTTTTTTTGGTTCGTTCATCTGATTCTGGGGCTGACTTGGCGATGGTATGGTAGCGAAGAAGAAGTACTGCTGGTGCTAAAGGAGGAGGAGCTAAGTATGCTTGTCAAATTGAATAACTCTACAAAAAATGGGAAAAGCCAAAAGAAAACAAATTAAAAAGGTAGTAGAAAATATTTTTTTAGAACCAATTAATTAATATATAGTTATAATTAAGATAAGTACAGATTAGTAGAAGCAAATTCTTTTTTTTTTCAACTTATATCTAACGTAGCATTGGTTTAAGGTACATTACGTACATGCTACCTAGGTTACTACGTTAGTATACTTTAGTGACACAATCGCTTACGCTACTCTGCTCATAAAAATGTTGCTGATGATGGTAGCATATAGCAGAAAAAGTTTCAAAAGAACAAAAAATATTGAAACCTGTACTTTCGCTAAATTTTTTCGAAAAAATGTGTTGTTAATTTTTTATGTTATGTTTTAGTTGAGATCAGAATAATTGAAAACTCGACGGACCTATTGTCACAATACGATCATAGAAATCCCAGTACGCAGTCATATGAAATCCCATATTAGTCAGGACCACGAGATACTCCAGAAACGCAAAAACCGTATACACTGCAAGTCAAAACAAACCATTGAACATAATATTACTAGAAGGCACTCTATTATAAGTTTTAAATAAATCAGCAGAGAGAGTAAATTTATAACTTACTTCCAGGTTCACAGTAAGCATTGTGACGAATGAAGGCATAGCCTGCAAGCGCAAAACTAGAAAGATTTACGCACACGAGTCTCCACTTGACTTTCAGACTTTTTATTTCCAACGACGTTGCAGGAATATTTCGACTTCGGTACAGTAATGCGCACATGATCAACATGTAAAGCTCAGACGAGACCATAAACATAATGAAGCATTTCTCATGAATACCTGAAATAAAATCAATTAAAGTTGTAAGTAAGTAAGGTATAAATCATTAACTTGTATGTAGGCATAATTTTTTCACTTCAGTTAAAACTTACGGTAATTCTCTCTAGATGACACATATGTCAAGCCAATCAGTCCTAAATTTTCAAGTATGTTAAGGATACAAGCAAGAATAGCCCAAGCAATATGACGGGTCATTATTATCGATGTCAGGTAGCGGTAGTACATGGCAGCCACCATAAATCGTGGCAGTGCATGAAGAGCGATGCAAATTCTCCAAATCCTTTGCGACAATGGAAAACCGCCCATCGCTGCAGACAAAGAGGGAAGATAATTTTTCACCTGCAATAAAATACAAGCTAATTAAAAATCCAACCACATCAAAACATTTAACTCTTCAAAAAACTAAATAATTCCACTTACCCCACAGTGTGTATAGGTAGCAGCATCCAAATCTGAATACATTGCCCAAAAAACACAAAATACAAATCCCCCCAGGGGTAATGACACTGTCAATCTTGCCAAGTTTCTAAACGGGATCCTCCAAACATTCCAGGAGGACCTTGGCTGCTGAAGACTACTTTTTTCCGTTCCCCCAACGTCCGCCCCACCACCACCACCACCACCAAGTCGTGAATAACCAAACTCGCTCATTCTAATATTCTTATTTTGAGCAACCTGATTAATCAGCTCAACTTATTTTATAATTTTTTGGTTTCTCACTAACATAGTAATTATTCTTTGTTTATCATCACCGTACACATGTGACGTGACATATGTGGAAGTACCCAATTTGAAAGTAACGAGAATCTCTTTAGATTTTGTTTTGGCAACTCACAGTTCACAAGTGATTAGCTAATATATATGACTATTTTAACCAACTAAACATACTTAATACATTGACAGGAATACCTTGATTAAAAATAACAGTTAATAATATTGTAACACCGCCACCACCACCCACACCACTGTACTTCCTCCAAACTAATTGCCTTCCTAATTAACTCGTCTAGCACCACCAGCTGCTGCTCCTGCCGCTGCCACTACTCCTCCATTTCCATTGTTGCCATTGCCATTACCATTGTTAATACTAGCAAGATGTTGAAGGTGAAAATTTGGAGTTAAGATTTTGTTATTATTATTCTCATCAATTAACCTGGCACGCGGAACGATCCTGTTTCTAATAATATTATTGTAAGCAGTATTACCACCACTACTTGTACCAGCAGTTTGACCTACAGGTGTAAGCTGGATTCTAGTATTGGCATAATTAACTGTCTTTGTGTCTAGTTCTAAATATTTGCTAAACTCTTTGAAAATTGGAGGAACGTCAAAATTTGAAATCAACATTATGACAAGATAAAACACTAATTAAAGTCTAACAGAAAAAATAAGAAAATAATACTAACAGCTTATTGTAAAGTATATACCCCTAACATAACAGCATAAAATCTAGACAATAAATACACCTCTATCAAATCTGTATACCAATATTGTACGGCTTCATCATCACAACAACAACGCTTTTTTGCAAAAAAATATATATATCCCGAATTAATCCCGTATACTAAAGAAACAAGTAGTTAGTGTAAAATAAAAAGTATTGACAATTGAGATATAATTAGATCTGGAAATAAACAGGTGGTAGCTCTGAGATGAGCTGAACAGACAGACAGACAGACAAACAGATGATAAATTTTTTTTTTCAACTAAACAATCAAGTCAACAATGGAAATACTATGACGTGTGAATATAAAGGAATAATAGACAATATTTTTTTCACATGTTATATTTTTTTCTGTAGAAAAGAAATAATGAGGAAAAAGTGGATTGGATTGGATTGGATTTTCTTTCGGTGAAGTTCTGTTACTGTCTTGTTGAATGTGCTGTTGAAAATCAATCTTTCTGGTTGGTGCAGACAAGCAAAGGTAGTCTTCTTTTGAGCAGCCGACTCTTTTCTGGTCGTGTCGTCGTCCCAAAGCAATTGCACATGAACAGCTCAACGCTCCTTTTGCGGCAAATACAAATGTCTAGTCAACTGTTGACCTCTACAATATAACAATATTGTGTATTATTCACAAGAGATCCTCTTTTTCTGATCACATTCAGCGTTCCATTTGGGATCCCGTTCCACCGCTGCTGATATGATTATGATGCTGCTGCTGCTTGGCCTGCGAGTATACTAAACTGACTATTGACGTACGTACGTGTGTGTGTCGACGACGAAGCTCTGGTGAGGTGACTGGGCTTCACAAAAACACTTCACTTGAAAGAGAAATAATTAATAAACATTAATAAATGTAATAAATGTTCCAAATAAATATAATTGACTAATTATTTCTATAGCATCATTATCATAATCATTTTACCTCTCCGTCCTTAATAAAAAAAATGTACCAAGGATTTATACTAAAAATTTAATGAGTTAAAAGTTGGCAATATTTAACTTTGTCTGTTTTTACCTGAGGATGATTTGATTACTATAAATTAGTTGCTACTGCGACACCGACACCACCTTACGTCATCTAGGTAAAAACGTGCTGCTAAATTGGCTTGACTGCTGTTAAGAAAAAAGAAAAAAATATAACTTGTATAATGAGATTTTTAATGTTAAGTTTAATTAAAAGTTGAAAAAAATTGTAAATAGTTAATTTATATAAGATACTTTAAACCCTAATGTGTAAATAAGTGAGTTGACTTGGTGGAGAGGGTTAAAGGATCACCTGTGCAATAAATAGGATAGATTTTTGTTTAGGTTAAATGTAAAGAGTTAACTAAATGAACTACTAAAACTGTAATTAAATAAGTTTTTCAGTCGCACAAAAAGCACTGAAAAGTTAAGCATTAATTAGTTCACTTTAGAACAGTTAAAAACAAGTTGAGATTTTCTGGTTGACGTGGTTGAAGTTGTTGAATAAACTAAAATACAAAATAGAGTGGCAAAAGTGCAGTAGCAGTGAAATTGTATATTTCTGAGAATTGTCAACCGACCTGAATAGCTGGCACACAAGTCAAGCACAACAAAGTTGTAAAGTAAGCTGTAATGGAAGAGGAGCAAGAGCAACCAGAATGGGCTGTGGGTCCCGAGGATGAATATGACGCCTTGAATGATGAAACCTTTGGAGATGCTGGTGAAGGTGGGCCAAACCCCAAAAAAAATGACAAACAATTAAAAAATATTTTAAAGAGTGTTTGTTGATGTTTATGTATTGCAAAATGCGTATTATGATGATCAATATAATATTAAAATATAACTTTTTTTTCTCAATGGCGATTTTGCAGAGTACACTTGGGGCGATGAATCGCAAAATGTGTTGCCAGATGTTTCGCCAGCCAACAGACCTGCTGATTTAAGTCAACAAGGAAATTGCTCAAATTCAAGCAATGTAAGAAAACTATGTATTTTTATTGAGTGCATAGTGCACAAAGCAAATACACGTGTGCACGTACGTGTCTTTGTCTAGATTTTCAATGCACTTTGTTGTATTTTTTTTTGTATTGACATGACATTGAAAGTGATGGAAACAATGTAGTTTTGCAGTCTGGTGGAATTTTAGTTTAGTTAAAAATTGTAGACTGTGGATTGGATTTATGATGATGTGTAGTTTTGTTTGTTCGTTTTGGTTGTTAATTAAGTTAATTAAATTTCAGGGTTGGAATAGAAATGTAGTACAGCAAGTGGCGACGCCACCGCCACCGGTGGTGACCCAAGTTGTAAATAGTAATGAAGCACGATCCAAGGAGCCTGATTATTATGACTATGAAAATGACAATGCGTTGGAGGAGAGTATATCCCGACTTGTGTTGGACGACATGGAGGACACGGAGGATGAAGAGGAGGCGAGGAAAATGAAGCTGAGTCGGTTAGGTGCTACCTCAAATTTTAACACGTATTTTATGCCGCCTCAAGTAAGTTTTACTTTGTTTTTTTAAAGAGATTAATAGTTTAAATGACGATGCTATTTGATATGATATGAATTTTTTAATGATGGAAAAAACTAAACTTTTTATAAAATAGGTCGCCACTAAACATTTACACTGGCTTATGGACAAAGAACTTCCGGGCGGTAGCTCGCTTTTAGGATCTTCCGTATGGTCAATGCATCCGACAACTACCCCAGCGGATGTGGATGTACCTATTCAACAACAGCACCATCATCATCACCATCAGCAACAACAAGTACAACAGGTTAATGTGACGCCAAATAGAATGATGACAGCACATCAAGGGATACCCAAACAAGAGTCTCACCTTCGCACTAATCACCTTTCTAATGAAATTGGTAAAAAAAATATATAAACCTGTTTTATAGAGATAATTAATACAAATAATGATTTTAATTTTCTGGTTAACGTGGTTATGATTATGATTGTTTATTTCAGACATGCTGGATAGCGAAAATAATGTTAGCAAGTTTTTTAGTGGAGTACCCTCCAGCACACCTTTAAATTCAGCTGCAAAGAAAAAACCTGTAAGTTTTGATTTATCCCATAGACATTTCAAATTATCGGGCAGTTTGACAGAGAGTAAGAAAAATATGATTTATTTTGATTTGCAGGTATTTAAAACAGTGGAAGAAATAGAACGCGAGCTTTTAGACGAAGGAGATGTAGTAAGTGCCCCATCCCCTAAAACCCCCGCAAGTGGCATAGTCCGTGAATCGGAGGTATTGAACCACTCAGCCAACTCCTCAGTTCCCCCCAAGCCTAAAATCCTGATGGCAGAGGATTTGGAAAGGGAGCTTATTCAAGACTCGCCCATGCCCACTCCAAAAATGGGAGAGATAATGGAAAGTGAGATGGGGATTGGAGGCAGGTCCCCACTACAAGTTTTGTCCCAACAACAGTTGAGTAATCAGCAGTCACAAGATCACCCCGCTTCCATGGCACAACAACAACAGCAGCAGCAGGAAAATCAAACCCCCCAAAAACAGCCTTTACCCCCGTTTGGTCATCCTTCCAATGTAAATTTTGGGGGTGCAGGTGGTGCCGGCGGCACTCAGGTTTTGAATGCAAACGCAGCATTAAATAATTTTTTAATGATGGAGCAACAAAAGCAGCTTATTTTAGCTAGACAAGGCCTAATACCTGGTCCAGGAGGACTTAGTCCTCAAGTTCTTCACCATCCTGGTTTAATTCCTCCACATCAGCTTCCCCCACAAATTGCTCAAAATTTGCAGCATTCTCTTCATCAACACCAGCAACATATTCGCATGCTGCATTTACATCCACATTTGAGGGCTAGGTTACCACTGATGGCGATGCCTATTCCTCCTGGTATACCTCCTCATTTGAGGCAGCAACAGCCACCTGGCTTACATCAACAAATGGCGTTTGCTGCCTCTCAGCATCAACAAGGATTTAGGAATAAACAAATGATGAAGACTGATGACCCATATCGTGGTTTGATGAATGAGAAGGATAAACAAAGGCTTAGAAATATTCAAATCATTCAGCTTCAAAATGATCATCCTTTTACAACAGACTATTTTAATCTGGTTAGCAATTTCTCTTTTTAGTTGGATTTTTTTTTTGAATTTTAACTTTTTCTAAATTCGTAAAATAAAATTTCTTAATTGTTTGGTACAGATGCACAAAGCTAAACAAGCAGCACCTGCAGGACTGCAACTTTTGGTGAAATTATACCCAAAAAGGGACGATGAAAAGTCTCAAAGAAGCCAATATGAACCGGCGCGTTTTGATAATTGTTTAGGGAAATTACAGGTAAGCTATTTAAGTCTGAGTGGGAAGGAATTTGGTGTTTTGAGTTATCATTTGAGTGTTTAAATGTTAAACGTTTTATTTTTATTTGTAGGCGGTGAGTGCATTGGCCCCAAAGCGTGTGATAGACACGTTTATTCGTGTTACTGAAAGTCGCAATGCATCCCGGGGAGGAGCTTATCGATATCTTCTTTTGGAGATTGAGAAGGTACTATACCATTGTTGTTTGTTGTATTTATTTATCAAAGAAATATTTTGAGGAAAGGACATAAAGTAATGTGATATTTGTTTTCTTTCTTTTGTAGCTTTACGAATGCCTTCTAGTTATGGAAGAGTCTGATATTCGCACGAGCATTTTGTGTAATGCAGAGGAAAACGATATGCAACGACGAACCCAACAAGCGGCAAAAGTGGCGAAGGTGTTGTCAAGCACTGAGAAGCTATTAAGCATTCTTGGAGTTCCCAAGGGAAAAGTAAGCTTTATTTCATTTATCAGACTTGTAATGAAAAAATTTAATAGCTATCATTAGACATTTATATGTACTAATTTTTTTTGTTTTTTTGTTTTTGTGCCAGATGCTCGTTTTTCGAACTCTACCTCTAATCGATCCTGCAGTACGATATAAAGTTTTAGGCCACCTTTTGGACGTTTTTCCAATGTGGGTAGATCAGGACAAGGCCTTTCCGTACCTGAGACATTGCATCCTACATGCAGAAATTCGGGATTTACTGACTGTTATAGGATCAGTGACTGATAACCAAATGTTTGAATCCGTAGTAGTTTCAAAGGTAGCAATTTTTCAATTTCTATTTGGTTGACATGCATAACGTAAGTTTTGAAAATTAGAGGACCATTTATAATCCATGTTTCTTTTTTGTTTTCTATTACAGTTAGGGCTAACAGTCCTCATGTGTATTTTCCACCAAGCGGAACACCTGCTCACCAGGTGCGACCAGATGTTGGTAGAAGATTTGGAGTCCCATTGGACGAGAAAGTCAATGTTTTGCATTTCTTCAATTCTAGTAAAGAATGAGCATCTTCCAAACCCTATAGAATTTTATCCTAATCTTCTCCATCACATTCGAAGGTAAGTGGGAAATGTTTTTTTATATAGGCTTTTTTCTTCTCCACAAAATATCTATTTAATATGTGCCCTTCTGACTAAATTTGTTTTTACATTATTATTCAGGTTTGCGTGTCATGGTACTGACGTGCAGGTGTTGGAAAGCATTCTTCAACGCTGGGCCAACTCTGGTGTTTCAGCTAGACCTTAAAAAAATAATTTTCTGCTTAACCAAAATACAAATGAATTTGTAGAAGGAAATTTATACAAAATATGGTTTCACAAAAATTCACAGTGTACAACGCCCACATTTTTTCTCCCTTCTCCAAATCAATTTTTCAACAACAACGATTAATAAAATAATTCTCCCTCCAAAAACTAGAATAAATAAAAAATGACTAATTTATAACCACGACTTTAAAATGTATAAAAGAAGATACTATCAAAAATATTTGAACAGAGACACAAGTGTCGTGAATAAATTTCTTGTGTGGGCTGACAATGGCGTTCATCCTACAAATTCATGACAGTAAATAAAACAGGAACAGATTTTGAAGTGAAGGAATCTCTGCAAAAAAATGAGTTTAAAAACGACAGTTTTGATTTTTTCAGGGATAAAGTGTTGATATACTCATTGTCGTCAGTTAGCATAAAATATTTTTGAGGTCACTGTAATTAATTTTAATTTATTCCTAAAAATCAAATATGCTAATTGTCCTCCTTCTTGTTGTATTTTTGCATAATAAAATATTGAGTAAATTGTTATGCAAACAAAAATATCATTATGAACATTATAAAACGTTGCAATTTTTTTTGCAGAAAAAAACATGGTGATTATGAATGAATATAATTTGTATTTTTTAGTTAAGTCAACTTATTATGATGATAATATGTTTAAGTTAAAACATAAAAAAGGATCTATTATTCTTATGATAATTAATGAATGTGTACGCTCAAAGAGGTTTACTCTTTTTTCCCGTTTTTTGTTGACTTTTGCAAAAATAAGCCCATTAGAAAAAAATTAAGAAAAAAAATACAACAACAAACGGTCTGGAAATTTTTTTACAGTGTGATAAAAAAATATACATTAAATAAATAACGACGTACCATACATGAAAAAAATTTACGATAAAAATTCAATGACAATTTTAATTACAATGGTTATTCTGAATATAATCATGCATTAATCAACAATTCATTTTATTAATGATAATTATCACTGCATAACCTTCATTCATAATTGTTTTAATATTTAAGTTTTTTCTTTACAATTTACAGACTTAATGATATTAGCGCTAATATTAACATTTTCTTTTCCATTTTTTTCCAAAACAGCAGCAGCGGAAGATAAACGTTTTGTGGCATTTTTTTTAGTTAAAAAAAAAACATTTCAGTTTTCAAAAACTTAAGGAAAAAGTCATTTCATTTATCTTATTGATTAATCACCCAAAAAGTACTCTGTACAACTTTGTTTTTATCAAGACTAATAATGCATTTGTATTGTTAATATTTTTTGTATTCAAGTCAAGTATTCGGTGGAATAATTAGCTGTATATAGTCAGTCGAGTAATTCTTTTTTTTTAAACGAAGTGGAGACCCCAGTTTTTTACACCTTATCTATTGCAAAAGATCCTGCTTCATGACAAAAAAAAAACAAAAAAATTAAGGGGAAAAATCCCAAAAAACAGAAAATTCTGTCATTATCCCAAAAAAATAGTTTTTTTTTTGTGAAATGGTCAAAGTTTAACTTTGAAAATTATCAAGTTACCTCGTCAGACAAGTCATCCATTAGTAGATTTACAGGTGCATCGTCAACAGCATCAGAACTGCTGAGACGATGACGGTTGTTCAAAGATGAAATTTTATTTCTTCCAGTTCCACCATTGTCATTGTGATTCTCTTCATGCTGGTCGTTTGATATGGTTACAAGGGAGTCATACTCTAAGCATAATGTTGCCGGGCGGACCTGTTCCCAAAAAAAAAAAACACATTAAAAATCAAAATTTATAAAAGTGAAACTATACTAATTAATGATTTTTTTTTGTAAAATTACTTGGTCATCATCATCATCATCAACACCACAAGAGGGCACAATAGGACCTCCATGCCCCCCTGTCTGATTCACTAAAGCCTTATGCGTTAGATCCCCCTGGAAACTAATGTTATCCACCTCCACATCATTTTGACTGAGACGAGAGTAGGTGTACACCGAATGACTGGAATTATTTCCAGCTCCTCCTCCTCCACCCCCACCACTCAAATAACTGCTTCTCCTTCTACTCCTATGCTTCTTCCAGAAAAAGTAGCTGGCCACCAAAGTAATCAAGATAATGGTCAGGGTGATCAACACAACAAGTGTGTCTCTTGTAGCTGGAACTTGCTGCTGACCTCCCGCTCTTCCTGCACCAACCCCAGTGCTCATCATACTAACTGCTGCTGTTGTACTATTTTTATTATTTTCAATTTCACTCCCACTATTTTGTGAAGACGCTGTTACGGACGATGATGACACTGGCAAATTTAAATTTATTTTTATCGGACCTCCTCCTTTCACCACCACCTCTTGTTGTCTACCGCTCCCTGCAGAAAAAAATGGAAAAGTAGCAGCCGCAGCCGTTCTTTTATATCGCTGTCCGTGACCGTGTATCCCTAAAACTACCTTGTTAACTTTCTCTACTGAATCCAACTCTTTCCACTTTTTCGGTGGTCCTAACTCCACTAATTCTAATTGATGTTCATTAATCATCTTATTTTCTTTTTGTATATTTATCCAACTCACTTTTTTCCAGATAAAAATTTTCCCCTGAAAATTAAATCTATCAACATTTTCCCCTTTTATCTTAAAAAAACAACTTATTTATTTGTCTTAGAAAATCTAAAGTGTGGAGGTGGTTCTTGTCTTGCAGTAGTCCATACACACGAGTGTACACACTTAAAGAAAAAAAATGGAAGAAGATCTACAGGTTTACTACATTCACCCCCACCACCACCTCCTTATTTACTGGTCCCATTCATTTTTTCCATCTATGCATGTTTTTTTTTACTTGAAAGACGAAGAATAAAAGTGGAGAAAGTTGCTTTCTCCATTGCAGTAGCAGAACATCAGCAGAAAGAAAACTTAATAGAAAATCTAGCAGCAGCTGTGTGTTGTGTAAGGAGACACTTTTTCCTATTTCCCGGAGGAATGGAATAAAAAAGTATTCCAACTTTGTAGCATTCAACAACGGAAAATTGTAGCCATGTCCGGTCCAAAAAAGCCAAAGCCAAGCCACCAGCCACCACGCAAAAAAACACAGAGTCGCTTCGTTTCATTCTATAAGCTAAAGTATATCAATTTGCAATGGAAGTTGGTTAGTTACGGTTTATACCATGTATAAAATATATTTACGCAGCAGCTGTCAGGATTCGGAAAAGTAGAGAAAATAATCTTTTGACTTTCTACTTATATTACAGTGGTAGGTAGGTGTAAAAAAGGGGGAGAAAGTGGTCGGCAGTCGCAACTATCCTTTCCGGTACATAGATGGTGCCTTTGAATGACAAGTTTACAAAATGGTAAAGAAAATTATTTTTATAAACATTTTTTCGTTTTTTTTTTGGGTTTATGTAAAAGACAATGTATTTTCATGCAATTAAAATAAATAGTTGTGTATTTTTATTTATTATTCTCTCTCTCTCTGTTTTTTAAGATATAAGAATGGCAATGGCCTTAGTAACATATTATTCTTTTGATTTAGTTTTTTTTCGCTTCTTGCTCCATAATTAAAATTGCGAAAGAGAGAAAAGTGGAAAAAGTGCACAATTACAAAATATGGGCTTTCCACTTCATTTGTAAAAGATCAAGCATGTCGTCGGAACAAAGAAAATTTTACATCAAGGAAAGTGGGAAATGTTACGAATGTTAATGTATGTATTTTTATTATGTATATATTTAGTTTTTTCAGCCTAATTATCCAAGTGGGAAATACATAATAAGCTGTATAGATGTAATTCGTGCTGCTGAGCTATGAGACAACTATACATACCGCTACTCACTGATTTTCGTAAACAGGTTAAGCAAGCACTTTCGTTTTGTTTGATCTTCTTGCTACACACGTACACAGCAAAAAAAAATAATGTAAAATAATTCCAATTTGTATTTTTTGTTAACAAGGCATATGTCCATACGGATTGCTAAAGGCTAATGGCTAATTATATTATAGAAGAGGTTAAAGAAAGTTTGGAGAAATGTTTTTTTTAAATAAAATTCATTCCTGTTTTTGTATGTCTTACTTCAATTCAATTTGAAGGATAAGTGAAGTGGATAAAAAGAAATTGGGAAATGATAACGAAAAAGAAACATTTCTATGAATTGGAATAAGGAAAATAAATCAAGAGAGTTTATTTTATTTTCTAGAAAAGTTATTTATTTCAAAAGGATGATTTTAGATTGGTTGAATTGAAACTCTCGGTGAATCTTTTGTTTAATGATGTAAAATGAATTGTAATGATTTACAGGAAAGAGCCGGGCAGGGCAGCAGCAGCATAAGAAGAAACAACAAAGTTTTCTTAATGAGACCATCTCTCTCTGAAATGCATTACTTTTTGCTTAAAACTTTCAGGGGAAGAGTGAAGAGGATGGTGACGCAAACAGAGCCCTTGTCATGCACGTGCTTTTCATCCGCCTTTCTACTCTCCATCAATGTGCGAGTAACACAATAGTCCATTAGACAAGCTCAAGAATAAATAAGTGGTATCAATAATGAGTTTTAAAAGGTGAACAAGGATTTTAGAAGGTTTTCCTAGAAAATTTATTTTTAAAACGGGATTTCACTTTTAATGTAAATCTAAAAGCATTGGTAACTACTTCTCATTGTCAACTATGTTAGCTTGTTGATGCTTCATTATATCAAATAAATTTGACTTGACGCGTGGGTGCATCTGAAATGATTAAATTTTTATCTCGAATGTTTACATGACTTTTTTTGGATTGACTTTATTTTATACATGACAGTTCAGTGGGCTCAGTTTATTTAAATTTGTTCATTACAATTATAATTAAATATGAGATGCTCCTACATAAGTATGGTAACTGTAACTGATAACACACGATTACGATACCCCACATTTTTCCTACTCGGTAAGATTGTGGGCGACGTATTATTTTACTGTTTACCAATTTTGTTTATGGTTTAAAATTTCAGTTGACTTCAAAAAAGATTAAATTTCCTTGTAAGTTTTATAAATAGCAAATGTGAAGATTGAAATTACAGGATCGTAAATAATCATCATATCACCCACTCATTGTAGTGAATATGATAACGGTCATGATGTCAATAATTTATGCATCAATTTGTAAATTTTCGCATAACAAGCATCCCTTTTCTCAAAGAGCACATCATAAGTATACATGCGAATAATAACCAATATAAATATTTTAACTAACTCAAAGTTTTGCAAATGTATTTTCCCTTTATTAAAACCATCATCATAATTCATTTAACTTTTAAAACATTTACGACATTTCGTTACCCCTTTTTTTCATCCTACAAAATTGCATGCTATTATGTTTGTATACCATTAGCATGCAATATTCAACAACGCCAAGAAAGGAAAAAATCGTTCCCCATTCCATACCTCATCTCCTCTTTTAGCACTTTATTTACTACAAAATGGCCATCTCAACCATTCTTTTAAAACGCTTATACATTATCAATAATTCATTTACTCCTCTCATTTATTATTCAAAACGCGTTAAAACAATTAAATTTCTTTGTTTTTATAAATGCTCAAATAATTTGCACTAACAACATACATTGAATCCGTTTAATTGCACCTAACTCTTCAACTCATTCCCTCACAATCTCGTTTTCAAATTGTTCATCTCATTTCGCTAAAGAAGAACACAAAACGAAAAGAGGTCATCTCTTTTCCTTCTCTTCGTCTGTCCTGTCGTCCAGTTGAAATTATGATGACTTGGTAAACTGGGGAAAAGCTCAAAGAGAGTTGCATTTTTTAACATCTCATCTTCCCAAGTCATTACAACACATGCATCTATCCACTTATAGAACTAAACCGTATTCAACCGAGTACCCCTACCCTGACGACTGACGTGACGACCACGCGTGTTTTTTGACGCATCATTCCATTATTTCTATCGGTTTGACAGACGGACAAACAAATGAAGAAAAAAAACTGCAAAAGAAATAAAAAAGGCCATCTGCCTCTATCGACTTGGTTAAAAAGAGAAAAAATATACATACATCGCTATTAATATCGCAATCACGTAGGTCGCAATCGCAATGGACGTTTCTCTTCTTTTTGGGCTTCTCACAAGCTTGAAACTTAGACCTACACATTTTAGGTTACATTGCAAACAACCAAAATGGGCTAGGCAAAAAAATGAACAAAAAAATCGTACAAAAATATACAAGCGTTTTTTTGTATATGTGCATTTTAGACATAAGTAGATTGGTAGGGTGTAGGATGATGTTCTGTGGCGCTGTATGTGTATTGACGGTTACAACGACTGCCGCCATGCCATCATATCACGACAACGACCACCACCACCACCAGCACAAAAAAACAGGGAGGAATTTCGAAGGAAAAAGAGAGACTACTGTGGAGTAAAAGCATGCTTGGCTCAAAAAATGACTGCAATATATGCATAAATGATTATAGATAGATAGATAGAAAGTTAGATAGCGAGGTTTTTTTGCTCACATTTTGAATGGAACTCTGAATTTATAAATATACGCTCATTTAAAAAAACTAAATAGATACATACTAGCTTTCTCTATTATTATTATGCCCATCATCATTATATCATAACGTTTTGACGAAATGGTTTGTCTGATGTAGAGATGTAGCGCAAAACTATATTTGTAAATTTATATATATCTTTAAATTAAATATATATTTTTAAATGTTTAAATCTGACAGACTCTGAAAAAATTATACTTACTCTAAACTATATATATTTTATAATTTTTCCCCATGGAAATTTTTGAATTTAAAAATGACTAATTTAAAAGATCAAGACAGACTGGCTATTTAGCTGAATTAAGCACACAACTTTGTGACCCAGCTACCACTTACACTTTTACTACTTTTGTTTGAAAACAGAGACCAATCGTTTGAGTGAGTATTTCCATTCTGACTGCATAAATGTATGTAAAAGGAAGGATTTGTGTTTTTTTTCGTCTGTCTATGTAATGCCTTGCTTTTACTTGCCTACATTTTATTTAGCAAAGTGTACAGTTACCATTGCCCCGAGAGTAATATTATCATGATATCTGCTCTGGCTCTCTCTCTCTCTGTTCACTTGTCTTATTTCACTACATTGTCTTGTCTTGGTTTGGTTGTGTGTGCGTAAAAAAGAGTGAGTGAACAGATGTAGTCGCTTGCTTTTTTTTCTTCTTCAACTATTCATATACCATAACCAACACCACCAACAATACAATGCAATTCATGCCATGCCACACAATCGAGAAATGGCCTGCCTGCTCCGCTGCCCCATGCACATAACATGTGACATGTCGTGAAAATGCATGGAGAAAGGGTTAGGTATACGCTGTATTGTTACATGTGTGTACATACAGACATTGAAGAAAAAACACACAAGAAAAAAGAGAAGAAGAGAGGAGAAAGCTGTGTGAAAGTGTTAGGTGGAATGGTGAGGATGAAAAAAGGGATGAGCAGAGAAACAGCAGCACTCCCTCCCATCATGCTATGCATGCCATGCTGAGTATGTGCGAGTGCGATGTCGATGTGGTTGTGATGGAAGTAGAGAGAGAGTAGGCTACACTGATATCGATCCACGACGAGCCATTTATGCTTATATGTAAGCTTGTCCGTCTATAAATCCATAAATACGCTGTTGGCTAGGTGTGCTTGTGTTTCTGCTGCTCTCTCTCTCTTTCGCCTATTCCCTCTGGTTTCCCATGCTCGGAACGAGGCGGAGGCGAAGATTTCTTGAAGAGAAGAGAAATGTATAGAGCCAAGTTTTTTCTAGTGCAGTTTCTGAAATGAAGAAAGGTCCTAGATATTCGGGTGGTGCTATGATGATGGGATACTTATGTTATGTTATAGCAATGCCAATAATGCTAGTAGTACCACACCACTGCACTATACTCACTTTAAGATTACTTGCGCCAAAAACTTTTTTTCTTGGGTTCTCTCAACATTACAGAGTTAATACTACACACAAGGAGAAAATAGTTGAGAGAGAGAGAGTATATTTGTGTGGTGATACCTTGTGCAGGTTCAGTTTCACTCTGAAGAGCAATGGGCTCGTGAGGATGTGAGTGTGAGAGTGCTTTCTCCTCACAACCAACCAACCACCACCACCGCCGCCACCTCCTCTCCTCTCTCCACCACCACTGAAAACTTTCGCAACATTTTATTATTATGATTTCCACTGTGCCTTTACACAAAAAAATAATATCAGAGGAAAAAAGTGGTTTTTAAAAATTATTCAGTGAAGAGGAAAAAAGGCACAACTAATAAAAACAGGCGACGAATTTTTTTTATTATAGAGTTGTAAATACGCAAGAAAGAGAAAATAAGATACAAGAGGTACAAAAAATACTATGAAAGGGCGCCAGTGATTTGGGCCCATGCCTCATTAGCCATGAAAAAGGCTGTTGGATGAGTTGCTCTAAAGTGAACGAGAATTAAAATAGAGAAAAAAGTAATAATGCTCATCTGCGATAGTCCGCTATTTGACCACCGCCAATATCCACCGGACCCGAGAAGAGTTCAGTGTGCTTTGTGTGTGTTAAGTGTTTGGTGGAGTATTGCAAAACAAGTTGTTTGAGACCCCCAGTCGACCCCCATCTGCGAGAGAGAGAGAGTGAAGGCAAATAGTGAGCCTTTTGTCAGTATCGTTGTTTTTGTGACCTTCTGAGTTCTAAGGAAAAAAGCGCCACCATGTTCAGCTTCAACTTTGCCAGTAAAATGCTCAACACGATAATGGGCACGGAGGAGGCCGGGCCAGGACAGCCAGGTGCTGCAGGACAGCCACAGCCCGGGGGTCTTAGTGGCCTGATCCCAGGCCAACAACAGCAGGGACAAGGGGTAAGACCGATGGGTGGAGGCGTATTTCCACCTGGTGGAGTGCGCCCTAGTCCCCAAGGGCCTGGGGGATCTCCAAGGCCTGGCTATGGAGGTCCTCCGACGTTTAGTGGTCCGAGACCAACTCCTGGTGCCCGTCCAGGTCCTCCTGCTTTTGGAGGACCTCAAAGATTAGGAGGTCCTGGTGGTATGCCGCATAGGTTCAATGGACCTCAGCCTCCACCAGGGGCCCAACCTCAGGGGCCACCTCCAGGACAACAGCAGCAACAACAACAGCAGCAGCAACAGCAACAACAACACCAGAGACCAATGCAGCCTCAAGGCCCCCCGGGGCAGCAACAGCCACCTGGGATGGGGATGCGGGGTCCGATGCAAGGAATGGGAGGTCCCATGGGTGGTCCTATGGGTAGGCCTAGGGGACCTGGACCTATGCAACAACAGCAACCTCCACCTCATCAGGCTCCACCTAAACCAGCAGGTAATTATCAGACTCTTTTTGAATTGCTGCCAAAATACTGTTGAATTCGACACACCCACACATGCCATAATATCAGGCAGGGTTGCTACCGACAGTTCAACCCCAACGTTTTTCAAGCAGACTAGCATGCTTGATGATACCGCAGCTGGCTTGACTGTCTGTCATCAGTCATCATAATAGCATGTGTGTTGCTAATTAAAGATGCATTGCCCATTTCGCAATTGACACAAAACAGCAGCAGTGACCGCATTACATGAACACTTGCAATTTGTAGTTTTCTCTTCCTTTATGACTGACGTGACGAATAGAAAGTCTCTGTTTTAAAACCAAAGTATGTATTTTTCTCGCAAAAAAACACCCAACGCAACGTCAGAAGTCAACACGATATATTTTTTTGAAATCAAAGACGTAAAAAGGGTTAAATTATCTTCTCTTCTTACACACACGCCTACATTAGAATCATTGCACTAATCCTTACCCCATTAATTTGAACATTGTGTATATAAATTGAGTATTGAACAAATAATGTTTCTCTCACTTTAGTTCACCCTGAATGTGATTCCTGATTGTTATCAAAATGTGTAGGATTTGTCTAATTTTACACTGATCCCTCCTTAAAACAAATTGTTTTTCTGAAACATTAACTTTCATCTTTACTTTTTTCATAATTTTATCGTCAAATAATCCTCTGTGCAGATTAATTGCAAAAAACCTGGCCTCTATAACATATCGCATCACCAATTAAATGGACACATGACTTTATTTTTAAAGCCAAGAAGTTTAGGATTTCATTGGTTTGATTTCATCCGAAACTTATACGTTTTTATTTCGCAAAACACGTTGTTAAATATTAAGTATATTTATGGTTAAATGGATATAATATGATTCAGTTATATTTTATTTATCCATCCACTCATATCGGTGAAAACAGACACACGCACTAGATATTTACAACTTGAACGTGTTTTCTTCTTCTTCCACTCCTAAGCCGACAAAGTAGCAAAAAAAAAGAAGTGAAAACGGCAAAAAACGTTTAGCCTCTTCTTCTTGTAGTATAATATGTAATACACTAATAATAACAACAACAATAAAATGATCGATCCACTTTTCTTCTCCGTCTCCCCTTTCCATTCTTTTTTTCTCTCTTCTTTAGCAGCTTGCAAACAATACATTTTTCTTCTACTTTAAGCCATTTATACCACTTGCCATTTTTTTCTGTAGAAAAATCTATAAAAAAACCTACAATACATATTTAGGTTTAGTTTTTTTATGCGACATTATTTCCTCATGAATACATATTATACATAACTTGTTTAAAAAATCAGTCCTTCAAATTATTCTTTGCTTAAACATCTTATCATCTAGGTATGTATTTTTTCCTGTAAACAGTAGTATTTTAAGTGTATCACTTTCAAATCAGAGATGACCCTTTTGTACATGCATCTTGTAGTCAACCATAAAAAAATGTTGAAACATTTTTTTCCTCGCAATACTTTTTAGGTTAGTTTACTGGTATTCCAGTAAAGTATTTTCATAATTTTTTTCTGCTGAGTTCAAGAGAGAAAAGAGGTGTTTCAATGAGACTCATGATGATGTTGATGAAGAAACAAAATTATTAGCTTTCTTTCACCAGAGTTCGCCATGCTACTTCAGTAAGCCTACCTGGACTACTCACACACACGCAAAAAAAATTCCTTGCCTTTTTTCTTACTTTCCTTTTCTGTTACTTGGACTGGCTAGCAGAAGAAAAAAACTTGAAAAGCAAAAGTATAAAAGTGGATGTTTGGGTTGTTTGGTAGTTTTTTTGTATATATGTAACGTATGTAAGTATAATAGTAAGCATGGCATGCCTATAAACAAAGAGAAATACAATTATATATAAATATAACATGCTTTCTTTAATATTATATTTAATACGTCAGTCTAGTGTCCAATGTTGAAGCATTTAATTTCGCATTCACAGGCGAATATATAAAACCGGTAAAAGTGGATTATTTCAATGTATGTATATCAAGCTGTGTGTGTACAGTTAGTGTTAGTCGACTAAAAATATCATCATGTGTGCGAATGTGAATGAAACTTTGCGTGATAGGATGGGATGATGGCAGGCCAGGGCAGACTTAGAAACGCGTAACTTGTGTGGATGGTATTATGATGGAGGTGACATGAAACCTAATACTTAATACCAATGTTTATAGAAAATACGCAGTATTATTATTATATTGGCTATATTGGTACAATATTTCATACTTTTTTTATTTAGCACTTGCTCACATGCATGCATAAATACATATGTGTGGTGTTCAGTACTCAGTGCTCACAATTTACTCGAAAAACGTCCGGCTGGTCCTTGAAGAGAAAAAAATAAACAAAAAATATCCTACTTTTACTATATGTACTATATACATGTATACCTACCAAAAGAAACTAATGTAATCAGGCCGCTGATAATTGTAAATGATGTAAACATAGAGACCTACAAGAAACTACATCTAGAAACACGTGTAGAAAAAAAAGTTGTTCAAATATATTTTTTTTTCCACATCCACTCTAGAAAAAACTACAAGCTCCTCATCTAAAATACTAAGTTGTCTTCAGCTTCGTGTAAGTATGGAAATGGAGAAAAGGTCTCTTTTCCTTTCCTTCTTGTCTTTACATTTTTGCTAAAAGAAAAAAAGAAACATCCTTTTTTATTTTCTTCTCAGGTTCCACTACCATCATCATCATCTACTTTCTTCCTTACTTATCTAGAGCTCAGAGTGTGTATTGTGTATGCATGTATGTATTTATTTTCCTTCTGGCGAGTTGTTGTAGTATTTCTCTTTCCTCCTCACCTCCCATCCCCACTCCTCCTTTCCAGGTCGTCGTCTTCTTGTCTTGTACTTTTTTCTTCATTCTCCACCAAAATCATATTTATGATTTCCCATGTTTTACTACACTTATGGAACTGGAACTACGCTACATCCGGTTTTACTAGTTTATTATCATTTTGTTGCTCTCCTCTTTCTCTTCTCTCCTGTTTACGCCCAGAGCAACGCGTTGTTCACAAGCCAAAGTAATATGATCCCCTCACAGCCGCAGCCTCATCATGTCCAGGCAGGTCTGTGGTGATGTCTTGTCTTGCCTTCTTAGCCTTGCCTATTTTTTTTAAAAGACGATCTTCTTCAACTGACTTGAGATCACGAACGAATGGCTATTACGATGATATCTGATAACATTTCCAATACTTGACTGGGAGCTATATACATATGAGCTCTTCTCTCGCACACATACAACAAGTACAAATATTATAACAACTGTTGTTGTAAAACTTGTAAGTATGCTGGACATGTTGATGTGATGATCAGCTCAGCTTGGATGATATAAAGTACTCACCACTACAATCACAATCAGCTCAAATCGCATTTCTCTACAGAGAAAAAAAAGTCAGTCAGTTGTTGGCGTTGGCTGTTCGTGTGGTGGTGAACATGACATTACGCTACGGACTACGGAGGATGGAGGAGGAGGAAAATCATTGGACCAAAAAGCTTACAAACATCCGCCGTCCTCTCCCTTTTTGCCCTTGTGTTCAGAGTGAAGGATTATTTTTATAAGCTTTTTAAAGCACATTGACCAAAGATGGTGATCACAATGATACAAGTTCGTTTACATCGTGTCATACTTATCTAATAAATTTATTTAGCAACATGGATCACTTCTTTTTTAAACATGTCAAATTTCTTTCCCGATTATTTTTACTGTTTTTTTGTATTTATCGTCACACACAGTCACACAAGCCTAACAGCAAAAAATATGTATGGAGTATCAAAACAAGCCATGTAATGATAAGGATAATAAGCTTACTAGCTTGACGGGTTGAACTTGCTTTGTAAATATAGTTCAATAATAAGCTTAAATACGAATGTATTTTCTTCACATCCAACATAAAGTCATTTAACTCAAGTCAAATTTTCTATAAAAAACCCAACTCCAACTTTTTTTCTTCATCATCGTCACTATTTATTTATCGTCTTATATGAAGCATTACCTTTTTTAATGCCATCTTTTTGTCTACCATTTTTTCCACCACAACCTCATGTCCATTTGCGTTGCTAAACTCACCTTAAAAATTTTATTACACACATTGCATTCCTCGCCTTGGTATTTTTTTCATGTAAACTCGCAAAAGTATACATACATAACCATGCATAGCACAAAGTGCTTTTACTTTCCTTAACCTTCCTTTTTGTGTCGAGTAAACTAAAAAAACTACTAACTGATGCTCGTGTACTACAAAAGCAGAGAGCCCACTTTCTAAAGAGCAAGAAAAAAAGGCTACTTTACGTTTTTCGAATGTTGTATAGTATGAAGGCATCCAATACTACTTTTCTACATGGTAGCCTATCAGCAGCAACACACCAGTTAAATATACAGTCATAATATCCTTTGGCGGTGGTGGTGTGGTCTGGTGTAACATTACTTGTTTTTATATCAATGTAATATGTACATATAATACACACACTTACAATCCGACAGAGAGACACAACTTTCCAATTCCAACCCAAAAAATATATGCATGCATATTCTAGTACTATATGGTGTATAAAATATACATACATTCAGAAAACCAGTATATATCATGTGGCTGCGCTAGTTTTTTGACTGGGCATCTTTATCATTATATAAATAGGTATATTTTATACATTGTGTAGTAAAATAGTAATAGGAACGTCGTCATGTAACCATAATGCTTCCTTTTTTTGTATGGAGCAACGGAGAAGAAGAAGAAACCCCCACGCAAACCCTAAAACACCATCCATGCTTACTACAAAAAAAGCAAAGAGAAAGCAGGGATATATATGCCTACACATATGTATGGTTTTGATATGATGTATGGATATATGTAATATTATATACGTGTAAGGTAACAGCAGTTCCATCCATACAATCCACTTCCATGGTTGCATTGCATTCAGTTCAGAGAGAGAAAACCCTGAGAACTATTTTTTTTCGTGCTGGATAGCAGCAGGCAGAGTCCGGGTGGTGGAGAAATACACACAGGCACACAAGAAAAATACTTAATTTCTGCTGCTGCTTCGTATGTATGTAGAATGTTGTAGTAGAAAAGTAGTAGTGGTCGTAGTAGTAGTAGTGTGGCAGTTGTGATGGTAGTCGAGATATAAAGTATAGAAGAAATAAAAAGGAAAGCTGCTTTCGAATTGTTCCTTTTGCTGGTTTGGTTTTATATATGGGATGTAGTAGGAATTGAGAATGTGTATTGTATGTATGAGAAGGTATGCATGTATACATATTTGGCAGTAGTAGAGGAATTTGACAATGGACCAGTTGAAAGTAGAAAAGGACGACGACGACGACGAGTAGAGAGAAAGGACTACGCCATGGCGTAGCATGTCAGGACAGGGAAATTCGCAGCAGCATCAGCATCTCTCTTTTTCTCTCAAAGCTTTGTGTATAGTTAACCAATAACCTTGTTGCATCATCATTTTCATCTTTTCTCTGTTGGTTTGTGTCAGAGTCACAGACAGGGAGAAAGAGGGAGAGTTTGTGTATCTAAAATAATATGGCTTTGTACTATTTGTAGTACTGTGTATTTGAGGGAAGACGAAGAAGAAAAGATGGAAATACTAATAGCTGGTCTTAACGGACTATTTGACTGGATGCTTAGATATATGTATGTATTTATAGATACCTACGTACATGTATATGAAATAGTTACATTGTGGATATTTATGCATGCGTTGCGTATATTTATTTGGCTGAGAGTATATATAGGCCCACTTTAAAAAAGATCCCAGGACAGCAGCATTGGATCTTTTTCTGGTACTGCCACTGCTGCTATTTTGATACTTTTGTATTTGTGTTGTTAACAAGCTATATAGAGTAGAAAGACCACCACCACCGCCACCACTAAAGCCGCCGCCACAGAGAGAGAGAAAGAAAGAGAGCAACCACCCTTCTAACATTTGATGATGATGATGACGATGATGATGGTGATTGTGACTTGAGTAGATGCAGAGCAGAAACTAGAGAGTTGAACTCTGCTCAACTATCTACTTTTCATTGACTTGACTTTCTTTTTAAAGCATTTCCGATTCTCGTCTTTTCTGAAATGCACCACATACACAAACATGCATACACACACCCAAAAAAGCACATTTTTTTCTTCATGGAGGGGAAGCAGAGAAGGCATGAGATTGAAAGAGAGAGAGAGTGAAAAAAAGAGTGAGACGGAGAAAGTTTTTTTTTGCCAATTGCCTTCTCATTTTTGCCGGTAATATTCCCCTTTTTATACTAAATGGTAATAAATGATAATAACATATTTGTTTAAAAGAGCTGAATAATCTTGAAGGATATGAGAAATGGGCGTGGGTGGCTGTTATTATGACACCAGTAGGAAAAGGGTCATTGGGAATGAAGTCAACTTTTAGACAGTAAGTATGTAAATAGATTAGATTTGTGGTGCAGAACAACCTAATATCATAGCTATTTCATGTCAAGTAAAGTCAAAACGCTGTTGTTTAGTTTGGTTGAGTGAGTTTGAATGACAGAAGGAGAATAAAATGCGTGTGGAATAGATTAAACTAGACGAGATGCAAAAGTACGACGGTAATTACATGTGTGTAAATGTTGGCGGCACAAAATGCTAGCCAATTTCTTTTGTACGTTTTTCATTGAGCGAGAGAAACTGTTGAGCTTTCACTCTTCTATGGTTCATCCTTCCTTCCTTTTCTCAAGCCTATTTAAACATAGGGAAGCAGCAAAGTGGAAAATTGAAAATGCACCATAATAATTATACGTATTATACATTACACTATGAAGTAATGTCATTAGAACGAGGAACACCATAAAGTCTTATGAATGAATCTAACACTATTTTTGACATGACCAACTTTTCAATTTCAAAACTTGGAGAAAACCCCAACCAAACTGAGATTTACATAAAGATTGAAAACATTTTCACTCACAACCAATTATGTATATGTATTTTAAGCTGTTTAGCCAGCAAAACTATTTTCTTATAATGGCAATTATCATCCTCATACACATGCCTGTCAATTGATTTAAAAGGTATTGACAGCAAAGTTTCCACTCACCACCACCACTTACAACTAGATTACTAGACAGACAAGACAAGAAACACAGCAGAGCAACCAACCAACCAAAATAACTTTCACAAGTTCTGCATTATGTCATCTGTGTCCTGTGCCATACTTTGTTTCCTTTTCTTGATGCTTCTTTCCTTATAACAATTTTGTGAATAGATAAAAGCAAGTTAACTTGTGTCTAATAACCACCTTCTGTTTTTTTCGCTCTGAAAGACACCCTCCCTCAAAATATAAACCTACAACTTTGTACGTTGTTGTTTGTGTGTGTCGTGTCGTCCTCAAGTAAAAGTTGATCTGGTGGAGAAAGCCACCAAAAGAGATACACATTCAACTCACTTTCTCTCGAATGAGCACTAATGCGCCAAGATCACAACCCCTTCTAATTAGATTACTCTTTACTCTGAAAATTCAATTGCGGCCTTTAAATACCATTTACTCCCATCTTTTCCTCATCTCATCTTACTTTATCCAAAAAATTATTTTTTTCTCTAACTTGCCAAGAAACTTATTTTCTTTCTCTTTTTTTGGGCTGTATAAAGTAAAATGGAAATCTGAAAAGAAAAAAGGAGGGATTTTCACTTGTGTCAATGCGACATCGTAAGTGCTCAAGATACTTGGCTCTATCTACTTTGATTATATCCATTCTGAAAAGAAAAAGATAAAAAAATGGAGACGAAGAGATTGTAATTGGAGTAGACTTTTATCCGTGACACTGCCACAACTACAACCACTTTACGTTCTTGGTTCGTTTTTTTTATTTCGTGTCAAACAAGCGATGGAAGTACACAACAAGTACATAAATTATTTACATATTTTTTTCCCTTGATAGGAACATGTGTTTTTTTGATAATAATAAAAAATATATATGTATTAAATATACTTTACATTAAGAAATGAAAAGAAAGTAAACTTGACGATGTTATTATGATGATGGCTTGTGTATGAAGGTAAAGGATCTAAAAAATACGACAAGAGAAAAATTGCTTTTACTGCTTCCGTTGTGTAAAGTAAGTGCACGTATTATCCTGTCCTTTTTTTCCCACTTTTCTTTTACTTCCTCTATTTGAAAGGCACAAGAAGAAAATCTCATTAAGTTGGGATTTTTTTTCAAACAGAGAGGCAGACAAAACACGCACACATGAGGGAGAAAAGAAGTGGCAGTGATGGTGATAGGGAGATATGAACAAAGCTGAATTACATATTATTATTATTGTAGCAGACAAGTCAAATCAAGTCAGTTGTTGGGTTGTAAGGTAGTGCTCTATTCTTTTATTCTTTCATTTTTTTTCTGCTGAGATTTTCTGTTTGAATGAATCAACTTTTTTGTTAGGATGTGTGTTTTAAAGGGAGAAGTGAAACTGGAGAATAAGAGATTGGAACATGATATGATTTGATATGCTATTAAATTTGTTTCTGAGTAGAAATTACAAAAAGTAGACAAGACTTGAAGAAAGTAGCGTCGCGTGGTGCAAAATATAAATGGCTGGCTGTCTTAAAGGATTTTTTTCCCTTAACGTGGCTACAGACAAACAATGCTCGTGTTAGTCGAAATGGGTGCCTTAAGTTGTCTTAAGTTTATGGCAGACGTGTCACTTGTTTAAAACAAAAAAGTGTCTTGGGAGAAAAGGGCAATGTGTTTTTATCTGCAAAAAAATGCAATCTATGCGGTACTACATAAAAGAAAGTTCAAAAAATGGTTGAACTTTAAATACTTGGAATTAACTTGGATAAATTTATAACGTTGTCGTTTTTTTGTAAAATTTAAAGGTGCAGTCGTTCCTGACGTTGATCTCAGTCATCTGAGTGCGGAAGAACGGGAAATGATTGAAAGCGTGATGGCCAAAGCTCAACAATTGGAACAAGAAGGTGGGGCGGCAGCGCCACCGGGCCCTCCTCAACCCAATCAATCCCAACAATTAAACGCTGCCTTAGGACCAGGGCAAGGTGCTCCACAAAGAATGATGAGGTAAAAAATAAAACAATCAATTTTTAAATCATACTACAAAACTTACTAGTAATCAGCTTTGATAAATAAACTAATAATTCGCCTGGATAGAGAAGAGGAAAGGTAAAAAGTAGATTGGCCTCGCACCCACTTTCTAGCTCTTGACAAAATATCGTATTTGTATACAAGTTGTATTGCTCTCTTGTATTCCATGAAAAGTAGCTAAGAATTTATGTAACAAAAGTAAAGATATTAAGTTAATGTTCAAGTACAGCAGTGACGAAGATTTTCGCGTGGGAAGCAAAAATCAGCAAACACTGTTCATCTTGCTTTTTTCAGAAGATAAAGCTGTAGTTAGTGATGTAAAAATACAATAACAAAGAGAAGTATTCTTTTGTAGGCTTATCATCAATAAAATAATAGAAAATACTTGATAAATCATTTGAAATGGTAATTATAGTTATGAAAGAAGACGATTCTTTTCTGGTATTACATTTTAATTTGAGCAAAACTGTTGAATGGGCATGATTGGAGAACCAGATTTATTTAAATTGGGATTTTTTTCGTTTAAAAAAACTTGTCAACGTGTACGTACTTTGTCCAAAAATGGACTATTACGTCGTAGTAAATTAATTTCTAGAAAGAATTAGAATTTATATGGAAAATGGTTGTTGATCTTGTAAAAACAATGAAGAGAAACAAAATGATCCTATTTAGCCAATTTGAAATGATAACATTTAAAAAGTAATGAAACTATAAATATTTGGATGATCTAAACTGAACTGAAGACATTTACATAAAAATGTCAAAATCATTAGATATATGTATACTTTTTTATACTCATCTTTTATTTTTCCTCGGGTATATATAACTTTGATTTAATTTCTCATACTTTAAGAACTACAAGCACAATTAAATTGGTCGAATTGGCTGAAGCTTTACTGGAGTGAAAGCACTAACTATTTCCCAAAACCAATAATAAGGTCATAACGACGCGTGTGAGTGAATAGGGTACTTAAAAACAAAAAAGGAATAAAACGTGTGTGTGGGTAGAAAGAACAGGTAATGAAGGAAGGTACAAGCAAGAATCCTTCTTTATTGTTGTGCTTTTATTTAAGTCAAGGGCTTTTTTTTATGGTGGATAATGACGTTTACGTGGGTTTTCTTCCTCCAATCGGATTTCATACCTGTAATTATTATGATAACAAGTGTGGAGGAAGCTTTTCCCTAAGTTCCGTCATTTCAGTAGTAATAGCTCCTAAAGATCTGCTGACTTTGCCTCATATTCAAAATCAAATTGCAAAAGGCTTTTGCTTGTTTTTAAGTAAAAAAAACAAATAGTGGAAAGAAAATATATCTATATATGCATTGGATATTGTGTGAGATGAAAAGGAAACCTTATTATTGCCTTTCCCGGAACTTTTTACCTTTCTTGTGAAATCTAGTAGACATTTTATGCATTCATTCACGCGAGTAGCACCAGAGCAGGGTAAACTACACTGCTTGTCGAGAAGATTGAAAAATAATAAAACTTTCTCCCTCTTTCCCCCTCCTCCCAACTATCTTGTACAACACACGCTTGCATTATAGCTTTGTGTGTGTGAATTGTGAATACAGGATATCTAGTTGGATAGGAAAAGCTTGTTTGTGTAATACGCATTTGTTTCTCGTCTTTTATAATAAATGTAATGATAATCGGCTTGTGTTGCGAGGTTGCGACCATTACTATCAAAGTGCCTTTTAACCTGTTTTATGAGAGAGAGAGAGAAGCATAAGTGAATGACAATGATGATACTAATAATAACTACATGGATACCTTGCCTTTCAAGTCGAGGCCACACGGCTTTTGGAATTAGCCCCTTGGAATATAAAGCTATATGACTGACTATTGTGAAAAATACACAAAAAAGGTGGTGGGTTGTATATAGCCGGATTACTTACAAAGAAGATGGAAGTAACAGATTTGGAAAGAAAGCGACTTTTAAAGGGTGGAGATTGCTGCGGGGGAAAAGTTTTCCAATTTTTTAGATGCACTACACGTTTCACTGCGAAACTGCGTGCAAATGCATGTGACAACAAGTTCATAAAAATGTATGGATGTGTGTTACGTGCAAAATTATTTCCGAAGGAAATATATAAGGCAATGCACCAAGTGACTAATTAGTTAATTAGTGTAATTAGGTTAAAAATGATTGAGCTTTGCCAAGCCAAGCCAGAGTACAAAGAGGAACACTAACACCATTTGTCCTTGAATTACGATTATGTCCTCGTTAGTCCTTTCCGTTTGAATGAACAATAATTTTTTTACTTGTTTTTTTTCTTTCCAGACCGGAAGATCAAAGACAAGATTTTGGCCCCCGAATATGTCCCATCTGTCGGCAAAGAGATGTAAGTATGGTGTAAAGAGAAATCATTATGCAAAGCGTTTACAAGAATAAAATTAAGCATTTATGCACAAAAGTTTGCTTTATGATGATACAAATTCACCTTTTTTCTCTTTAGATGACCGGTCGTGAGGGTCCACCTGGTCAAGAGTGTACGGAATGTAGAACGATGGTGTGTAAAGCTTGTGGAGGAATGTCTCCTCATCCTGAAACCAAGGTATGTGTATAGAAGAGATGAAGGGAGGCCATTCCTATAGCAAACTTCATGTCCAAATCAAACTCGAAATTATAACACTGAGTGATTAAAAACTATATTATAGTGCTACTTTTTATCAAAATGAACTCAAAATCATGAAAAAGCGAAACATCAAATCTTTTCCACAAGATAGGTTGTAAAAATTCTAAACATTGTATAACAATTTGCATTTGTTGCATTTCTTCTTTTTTTTGGTTCGGATAAGCAGAAAAACGACATGTGTCACAATGTCATGTCGTTCTAGCCAAGTTTTTTTGTGTGTGGAAAAAGTGGAAACACCCGCTAACGAAATCTCCCAAAACACTTAAATAATATATAAAAAGTGGTGAAAAGAAAAAAGAACTTCCAAAAAAAAAAAAACTTTTGATGGTATGAAAAGATGTGATGATGAGGTTGCCATTTATATATATATAACAGTGTTATGTATTTTTCGTATCCTTATTACAAGCCGGATAACTTTATACATATTTTTATACATATCTCTTAGCTCTGTGTTGTCTTATTGTGTTTGCTTGGTGACATGACATCCTCCTGAAATGATTAAATAAATAAAAAACCTAAAATGCTCTTATATTTGTGTTGTTGTGTGTCCACAGAGACCGGAATGGACATGTGGAAATTGTATTAAACGACGGCGGATGGGACCACCTACAACGGCGACGACGACGACAACTGGTCCACTAGGACAACAGCAGCAACAACAACAACAACCAAACCAACTAGGCGGAATGGGAGGACCGCGTCCTTTACTCGGTGTAAGTCCCCAACAGCAGTTTATCCAACCTCAACAAACTAGTCAAAATGTGAGTAAATTTAATATATATTTCTTAGCAAAAAAAGAGAGAAGAGTATTCGTTTTGTCTAAGTTTTCTTAGCAAAGACCCCCACCCTCCAAAACTAAAAGCCTACGGGTGCTGCAACTAGTGTGTAGTGAGTTGTGACCCCATTAATGTCTCTGTGTATATGTCTGAGTTTAGTGTATCAGGGCAGATGGTTGGAAATGTGATCACCAAAATGCGAACAACTACCAAAAAATTACAAGACACTTTGTCCTTTTTCCCTGTTCTTATTCTTGTTTAAACGAAGTAGTCAGACACAGGACGCAGACAACAAGTTTTACATTTTACAAGCCCTGGGGACAATAATAATATTGTTGACATGACATGATCATCGTAAAATAAACTCTTGCTTTTGGTTCTGCTTCTGCATATAAAGAAATGAAGAAATGTACAAAAAAAAGAATGCTTGGTGAAAACGGAAAACAATGAGTAAAACAACAGCAAGCCAAATAACATGATATGTTATGAATGCATACAGAAAAATTGTTTTGTTAGAAGTTGGGATTTCTAAGGGGTGGGATTAGGGGACGTTAAAATATTTTATGAAATTGGGAAAATGTTTTTGAACGAGGTGCTGACAAGTTGTGAACGTGAGGTTGATGATAAATATGATGATATTGTGTGTATGATAATATTTGGTGAAATTTTCGTAAAATTTGATTAGATAGTTATGATGGAAGGATGATTTGATGAATTTTGTGTACTTGGTTTGTAGCCGGCAGACTGGGACGCAACGAGAAGACCGAGTACTGGTGGTATGGGGATTCCCCCTGGAGGGATGCAGCAGCAGCAGCTAGCGGGTAGTCCTGGGCAGCAACAGCAGCAACGCTGGGAGAGTGAGCGTGAGTCTGACAAGAGTCTAGAGTCTATGGAAGTAGAGAGCTGGAAAAATGATGTTGGTCAGTGTAGGAAGTTGTCTTCCTCTGAAATCATGTCACCTCCAAACCTACAAGATAACCTCCACCTCCAACACCACCTCACAGAGCAACAGCAAAGCCAAGAGCTTTACAATATTAACACTAACAGTCATACTAATAGTAACAGTAGTAGTCTTCAAGGGCCTGTCCTTGGTCAGGATCCAGAGAGTAGGATGATGATGATGAATATGAGTAACCCGTTAGATTTGCTAGATTATCACCATGACCAATTCCCCGCACAAGCCCCCACCATACAATCCCTCAGTCAAGGTTACAGTCACACAAACACAAGATCCACTGACATGATTAGCAATGATCCTTACAGTTTCCTTCCTCCCACCACTTGTATTCCTCCCACGTCAGCGACCACCTCTCAAATTACATCCCCTCCGAGCACAGCATATTTACCTTCTACCTCCGTTGAAGGGGTTAATAGGCCACCCTCCTTTGCAGAGGTTATGCGTAGTCGTTCCCAAAGTATTGAGCTGGAAAAGGGTATCATGTCACAAAGTCCGAAAGGTGATAGTGCCAGTGGCAGTAGAAGGGCTTCCTATGATGCCGCAAGTGGCACAGGTAGTGTTCCTGGTACAAGTGCAGGGATTCACTACCCACGAACCTCTCTTCCAAGCACCTCGTCTTCAATACCTACGGGATTTATAGGGGATCCCATGATGGCCACCTCCTCCTCCACCTCAGCGGCCACTACCTCAGCAATAATGACTGGAGGGGTATATGTCCCTCAACACCCCCAACCCTCAGTGTCACCACCTTGTCAACTTGATGAGAAAGCTAGTTCTTTGATGGAAGAGTTGTCCAAGCTTCAATCCGCTGTTGATAATACGTTGAAGCGAAGACAAAAAACGACCACTGTCACTGGGGGGATGGATCGGTCACTTCGCTTTTCACCACGATCCAGATCTCCATCGCCATCCCCCATGGCATCTCCGGTGAGAGATAGGTTTGGAATGTTCAAATCCCCTCCGGAAAGTCCAAGCAGCCCCCTACCATTCAGCAGATCCCCACCAAAACTGGATTTTGGCTCGCCCATCGACTCTCCGGATTCTCCGGAAGTTCCAGGCGTTCGAAAAGCCATTGTTCTAAAGGAACATGATCTCGACGACTATAAAAGTTCAAGTGACGAAGAGGGTATGGGGGAGGAGTCGGACGATGATGATTTGGAGGAGCACCAATCTTCGGCAAGGAAAGGTGGTGGAGTGATCATGATGGGTGCTCATCATGAAGCATTTTATGACCACAGTCCTGGAGAAGTATACACCATACCGGAGGAGGAGGATGAAGGAGGCAGTCCTACTGGAGGAGACTTGGTTACCAGCTTGTCAAGTAGGCCAGGTGAGTGCTACATTCTTCTGCTGTTGCGTGTCGTAGACAAAATTAACACAAGAAAAAAATACAGCTGCGCTATTATTCGCTAGCTGGGTGGAGATTACAGTCTTATTCAACACAATAATCTTAAACTTATAAAAATACTTTTGTAGAATGTATGTACACTACCTGTTATATATATAAATTATATATCATGTGCATACCTTTATTCTCCATTGCTTGGACCTCTCATGGACCATTATTAATGGTCAGCAGGACAATATTATTGCTCACAAAATTATCTGTTGTTAGAAAAATCGTAAAACTTTCAATAACTTTTTTTCTAATACATTTACTAAAAAAAATACTTGATTTACTATTACTACAGCGGCCAGCTAAAAAAATAATTAAGTCTTTTAAAAAATTAATCCTGATTAAAAAATCTTGATTACTTATTTATTTGACAAAAGAAAAATAGAAAGATTGTTTGTCCTGCTGGACATGTAATGGTTTTTCACTCAGATTCTCCAGAGTTTTTCCAGCCGTAGTCGCATAATACATTATTATTGTCATTATCAAGCATGCTCTCTCTTTCTCTTCTCTCTAGGCTTTTCATTTATTTCAAATAATATTAATCATAAATAAATAGTTGTACAAACTATGACGTTATATTTAGCAGAATAATAATAACATTGAATTATAATGTTCATAAAAATGCATTATATATGTCATATACACAGCAAGTCTGCAGTAAAAACAAAGCAAAAATATCTCAATTATCTTTTTACACTTAATTCCAATTATCGTCAATTTTAATCAGTTACAAATACAAAGAAATTTGTACACGGTCGAAATTTCTTTTTAATGCATTGGGACAATTTAAAAATTAGTGAAAAGGTTTCTTGAAAACTCTTTCAAATATATCTGGATTTAAAAAAAATACAATATTTGTTTCTTATGCGAATGAATTTCTTTTTTCATTTGCACAAAAAAAGACAACCATGTCTTAACAATGCACTTAACAATCAAAAAATAAATAAACTAATATTTTATATCCATCTAGTAATAAACTAAATTTAGTAACAGCCGTTACAGCTCTCTCCGCAAAATAATACAACTTTCTCTAGAAATACATGAAAAATCTCATTTATGTTTCTCTTCTTGTCCTTCTTACTTTGGCTTCTTGGTCTAGAGATGCATAATGATATCTGATTATCCACTTGTCTAATCATTTTATTTTCAAAGAATCTCTCTCTCTCTGTCTCTCTCTCTACTTTATTTATCTGTCTTCTTGAAAGACTTTTTGATTACACTTAAAATTTACAATTAACCCTTTCCCACTCATCGAATTGCATTAGAAATATATAATGCATAAAACACAATATACCTGACTGCGTTCTAAAATACCAAATCAATGCAATGAGCGCGATAAGGTTTCTCATGTGCGCTATCAACTTCAAAGCTAAATATTTCCACAAGAAGAATTCATCGTATCAAATCAAGTCACAAAGTCTTTCAAGCAATATAAATTTTTCTTTTCAAATTTCAAGAAACAAATACAAGCGATAAAAATCATCTCTCTCTCTCTCTCTGTTACTCTGTCTCTTTCTGATTGTATGTCTGCCTTTCTGACTATATCTGTCTCTCTCTCCTTTCTTTTTCTCACTCTTTTGCATACATAACTATTATACTCATTACCCATATACTTTATCTAATAGCTATTTATGTATCATTTCTACTACTATTAATATTACGTAATATGATCATTTCTAAACACCAACTAAAACTAATTGCACAATTGACAAAATTACCTCCGCATAACCCCTTTCACCAACACCACAACTCTTATTACTTTCTCCACCACAAACTTATGAAGAACTGTCACCATTTTAATTAATTTTACTTTTGTACTTTCTCTTGATACCATGTTCGGCATAAATATATGCACGAATTCAAATATGTATGTTGTATGCCTGCACATTCAATTGGAATTTTTTTACAGTACCCAAACCAAGTTTCGCAAGAACAAATCTGTTTTGATTTGGGCTTAAAAATATAAGTATCCTGACATGCTTATTTTTCTACATAGATAGATTACTTTGATAGGTAAAATGATACTTTCTCTAAATGTAGTCGTTTTCATATTATCTTCAAATACCCCAAACATGTGTAATAATCAATTTTAATCAAGTATGGCTTACATTTCTCCCAAAATTCAACAAAAAATACATACATTGTGTGTATGCATAATGTATATAGTAAGTAATGTAAACAATTTAAGTAATCCATATTTTCATAAATAATTCATACAGAATATCCCTTACATGCTTATTGCACATGTTACAAAATACGTTAGTTTTTCTTGTTGAAATAATAAAATGCTCGTGGGTGATCACTAATCATGTTGGCACTATGAACTTGTCCATCTTTTGTGATTGGTGAAATGAAATTGACTGACAAGTGGTCGGTGCGGTGTGCGATGAAGGAACATATTTTTTTTACTCTTTGCCGTTTCTAGTTAGCTTCCATGTGAATAATCCTTTACAAGGTTTACAGTACTATACATGTACCTAAAACGTAGCAAGGTATGAAAAGTATTATTTCGAAATTTGATCGGATCGATTATAGTGTATAGATTATATATAATCATACGTGGCTTTGGAATTAAAGCATAATATAGCCATAAGAGTTCTAGTAGAGGCCATGCAATACGAAAGGTTTATAAAGTAAATGAAGTTACACTACCATCTCAAATGTCAGTAATCAAGTTGATATTGAGTAAACAGGATGTATAAAAAATACATGTTACGAAATTCCAACATGTGAAAATTAAAAAAGCTGATATAAAGACAGTATTAATCAGATAGTTTTCATATTAGTAGCAAAGGGTTTGGATAATATTTTCATGAAAATAGGTGTAACGGTGTGGTGTGTTAGAAAAAAACAATGGAATCTTGCAAAAGAGAGAAAATCCCTGATTCCGACAATGAGCCAGTTTTTGCTGTTGAAGAAGGTGTGTGTGAAAAAGCATTGTTGACTCTAGTCCACTCTGCGTCCCTTCCTTGAGAAAAAACGTGTGCGTTTTATGTTGCATTCTGCCACCCACAACAACCGTGTACACTTGCGCATTCCACCAGTTTCTGCCAAAAAATAAATATTTCAGGCTATTTACATGAGGCAATCATATTTAGTTCATAATTATTGTTTTTTCTTGAGTTTTGATGTGTGTGTGTGTAAAACGTGACGTATAGCTAATATTTTTTAAGTGTTCATAATCTCCAGTGTGATGCATTGTAGTGTTTTCTTTCCATTAATGTGTACCTTATCGTCACTTTTGTGTGTTATCTGTGTGCGTCTTTGTCTGTATGTATGTTTTTAATATTTCAACAACAAGTTTCGTTGTCATGTACTTAGTACGGGGTGTCATGTTGTAGTAGCATGGAAACAGTGAAATATGTGCGTTCATTTCCTTCCCGAATGCTGCTAAACGTATTTGATTAGTTTGGAAAAGTAAATGAACATTCAAGTACCACGCATCAGTACATGCTCTCATTGATTACTTTATTTCATTGAAAGGCCGAAAATTTGTAAAACAAAAATATATTTAACCATATCGTACATACACATAAGTACAGTGAAATTTCAGTATAAAAGCAATTACTAACTACTATTGTTCCATATTTTATTATAAAAAATTAGTTCTCCAACTTCCTATTATATGTATTGCCCACACATATGCATGTTCAACCATTATATCTCAGCACCACACTTTATATTTTGTTTCCATTTAAAAATGTTTCATATACAGAAACTTCACTGTACGTACAAAATAATTATGGCGCTATTAGTACTTTTTTCTTTTATAATTTAGTTAGCTAGCGGTGCGGTGACATGAGCAATATTTTGTTTTAAGTTGAGTAGTAGTAACTCTAGTAGTTCGGTAGCCAACTTGAAAGTATCACTTCATCACAGTACGTAACTAAAAATCGATCCAGCACCACTACCCCTCCAGTAGTAGCAGCAAAAAAAAGTCAAACTGAATGATATAAATATATACTACCATTATGCAACTACTCACCCAACTTAGTTATTTCAGAGATTCAGTTCATTCTTATTGTTTTTTGAAGAAGAAAAATGTACGTTAACATACATATATATTTTCCTGTACACTTCACAACGTTTTCACAAAATGCTAACTTCTATTTCCCCCTTGTCTACTTCAAACTTTTTAGAGTATCTATTTTATCTATCTGACTTTCTCCTTTTATTCACTTTCACTTTGTTTGCCATAACATTTCCCCCATTCTCTCTCTCTCAATTTAGTAATTTATTTTTTTTATACGTGTGCTACAATTTTTTGCATATATATCTATTCTATTCTGTCTCTCTCTCGCTATATCTTTAATTATATATTATATATACTGTTATGTAATTGGTGGAAAAACTCTGGTGTTTTCTTGTGAGCAACAACGTGAGAGCCTCGCAATAAATAACAATAATTATTATTACTACTCTACTATCATTTTGTGTTCTATTCTAAAAATGGTCAATGATTTTATATCAATATCCAAGTCCTTTTTTTCAAAGAATGGAGTTTCCCCACTCACCACTTACAATCCAAAAAGTGTTCATGTAAAAAAATACATACATAGCAACCCATTCTTCTATTAAAAGTGGTATGCTAACTTTTTGCTTAACTTTTTCTTTGTTTCAATTCCATCAGAATATTAATAATAATGTCAAGAATAATAATATACTTATACATTCATCGACTTTCTCATTCTTGATGTAACAGTAACAGCAATTGACGTATACATATATTTTTATATATTATTATTACTGTGATCATTATTATTAATATATACACACCGCTGCAGCCGGTTAAAATGATTTATTTCTGTCTTGAAGCTGAAACTTTGCTTTAGTTAAAAAGTTGTTGCAGTTTCAGCAGTGTAGCAGCAGCAGATGATGCTGGAAACTTTCAAGTTTCAAAATATATTTGCCTTAAACAATTTCAGGATAAATGGTGAGATTCTCAAAATATTAAATATCTTTGTTCTATCTCAATATATCCTTTTTTTCTTTCCTGGAGAAAGTTTCTCGAAATACCCCATACGGAAAATATTGTGTAAATTTCTAACAAAAATAATAATAATTTGAATAAGAATGAGAGGCTTTCATTAATAACCTTAAAATATATCAACTTGTTTGATTTGTTTTTAAAATTTAATTTTTTAATTGGTGTGTGACTTTGGTCAGTTAATCACCCATTTAAATTTGCTCCAATATTTAATTGTATTGACACTCCCTTAACTTCTAAAAATTAATAATATATGTTCCTGTTAATTATATTAACAGATATATAATGACTGTGTAAACATTTTTGTAGTTTCTCTCTTTTTTTGTGCTCGTTTTCTCTTTATATATATATACCAATATATATTAATATACATTTAAAGTGACATTAATTATTATTAAATATTTTGTGTTGTAGACAATCGAAAAAAAGTGTGTGGTTCGTTTTAATGTGCTCAAATGACTAGTATTGTTATGTCATATATAAGAAAGTTTGTTGGTGCTGAAACTTAAATACTTTTACCACAATATATTATTTACCACCATCACCGCACCATGCCACCACCGGTGAAAAGTATATTCTAAAAAAATTCCAGCTCTTGGTAAAAAAAATTACCTGTTGTTGTCGTTGTGGTCTTCCTGTATTTTTCCATCCTTTGTCCACCATTTAAAATATATATCCCTCGCAACAATCAATGTTCTAGTTCTTCAAAACCATTGTCCTTACCCCCAAAACCAAAAACAATTAAATTAAATATGCCTCTAATTATTGTGCAACTGTAATAATATAAATAGTTGGCTAGTGTCATCATCATCAATAAAAAAAAATCACTCTTGGCTCAAGATAATTAACGAAGGGAGCATTATAATTTTAATGCTGAGGGTCATATTGTGTATTACATTTTGTTTTTAAAAATTTCATAAAATTTGTTATCGATGCACCACTACACATGAATTCTTACCTTTTAATGATATCTCCTCCAGTTAAATATGTTACCACCTTCCACCAGCCTAAAAAGTCCTTTAAATCGAGAAAGAATGTAGTCTAGTACACATAGCATAATTTAATCATTATTTTTTTTAAAGATTTGTTTTGCGCATAGATAATCTCATCTAATAAACGTGCAAACTAATATCCTTTATATTATAGATTGGTTAATAGCTGTAAGAGCTTTTTTATCACAGAAAATTTAAATATTTTATGTCCTTTTTTGTTGCTTCGTGTGAGGAGAGAGGAAAAAGGAGACAGTTGATTGTTCTTGGATAATCAGAAAATAGAACGCTTTGGTCAGACTTGAAAAGGAGACAAAGAAGATTTTGGGGAAATACATATTATGCTAGCGCTAACAATTACACGAAATGAATTATGCACTGCCATGGAAATCTTAGTTGATTAGATTATTAGTTAGGTTGTTGTAGGCAGGATACTTTAAAAAATATATTTTAAAAGCAAATATTAATTTACGCAAAATGCACTGCTTGTATCCACCTTTCAATGTAGTAATTATGATGGTTGTGGAAAAAAACTAATAGAATATGTTTTTATGAATTTGGGGACATGAAAATAATAGGTCTTCAAAGCTCCATGACTGACAATGGCTCACCAAGACGACGACTTATGGGTCAGGAAGGTTTAGGAATGGGTCCCGGCGGTGTGGGTCAATCACCAATGGATCAGAGACTAGGACTTGGCCCAATCAGGCCTCAACTGAGACCGCAAAGGTCGCTTGACAATAGATTAGCCGCCGGAGGACAACAGCAGAATCCACAGGACATGCTTACAAATCAGTTAGATCAGCAGCAACAAAATAATTCAATGTTTCCGTCAAACAATCAATTGGGAGGAGTAGTGGGAGGAGCACAGCAACGAGTGGACAATCAAGGTCAAATGGGGATGGATGGAAGTCAAATGAATATAAATACATCGACAATTGGTGCGGGTGGCATGACAGTGTCCAGTATGTCCAATCAGTTGAATGCCATGAGCGGTAGCTTAATGTCGGGCATGCCAGGACAACAACAACCACAACAGCAATCACAGCAACTTGGAGGACACCAGCAACAACAGCAAAATAATCAATTTGTAGCAAGTTCCACGTCAACGGGATATCAGCAGCAGCAGCAGCCTAATCAACTAACGATGGCAAATAATAATAACAGTATGCAACAACCTCAACAGGTAAATAATAAATAATATCTTCCATCTTTGCATTTATCATTGTACGCTGTGTATACATTTAATTGAGTCCCTTTATTATTAAAGTTTGGAACGAGTTTAACAGACACCAACACCACGACGGCCGTAAGTGGTGGCATATTAGGTGGGAGTAGTCAAGGTGGAGGAGATTGGAATAGTAATTTAGGACTTCAGACCGGCCAATCCGTTCAGTGTTCATCCAACAGCGTTTCCCCACTTCCCTCCCTGGCTGATCAACAGCAGCAAATGAGCCAAATGCAGCAGCAGCAGCCATATCAAACGGGAGGATTTAATCAACAACAGCAACCCCAACAACAAAGTGGTCAAATGCCAGGCACTTCCCAAATGGACCCAAATAACCCTCAATTACTCCAAAATCAAGGGTTGACGTCCATGCAGCAACAAAATCAAATGCAAAATCAACTTCAAATGTCCCAACAAGATCCCCTCCAGTTTCAAAAGACCCAACAGCAGCAGAATAGTATGATGGGGGGAATGGGTGTAGGAAGTGCTCAACAACAAAATAATCTTCAGCAACAACAGCAAAATGCACAGATGCAGCTGCAACAACAGCAAAATCTTCAGCAGCAAACGGGGATGTCTCAAATGGGCCAGCAGACTCATCAACAGCAAATGGGTCAGCTAAACCAGATGGGGGGCATGGGTGGGGTCGGCACATCCCAGGCCAATTCACTCCAACAAACTCAACAAGGTGTCGGAATGAACTTGATGTCAGGAATGCCATCATCGTCGCAGTCTCAGCAATGGCCTCCACACTCGTCAACCAGCCAAATGTATGATCCTCAGACAGGTCGCCTCATCCAAACCAGTGCTTCCCAACAACCGTTTATTCAGGGCCAACAGACATTTACGCAACAGGGGGGCCTTAACGCTGCTCCGGGTAGTCAAATGATGAACATGCAACAACAACAGCAATACTCTCAACAGCAACAACAGTACATGCAAATGCAACAAAACCAACAACAGCAAGCCCATCTTAACAGTCAGCAGCAACAGCAACAGCAACACCATTCGCCGCACACGTTGGGTGTCACTGGACCTGGTGGGCAAGTACCTACATCTAAAGCAGGCAGTTCTATTGGGGGACTGCTAGCAGACTTTAGTAGAGCATTAGGTAAGTCTACTAACAAATAAAATTCAGCGATAGAGGAAAGCGTATAGAATTGATTTTACTGATTTGTGTTGCAAAATTGCTTTTTCAGGCTTGGGTACTTCTCCTCGACCCTCACCCTCCGAGGACAAAACAGAACCATTCCCCGTACCGTCCAGCGGTGTAGGTGCAACTGGCACCCACCACTCAGGTCAGTCACCCTATGACCCTTATCACCAGCAGCACCAGCACGGTCTCCAACAACATCATCATCAGCAGTCCGTGCAGCAACAACAATCGGCCTTCACCCCCATTCACGAAGGTTCCCTCGCATATCTGCAACGCCACCAACAACAACAAAACCAGCAGCAACAAAGTTACCTGCAGCAAACCCATCAGCAAGCTTTGCAGGGTTTGCAGGCGTTGCAAGGTCTCGGCAGTGGAATACACTTAGGTAGTTCTAGTCAGTTACTCTCGTCTTCAACAGCACAACAATATCCAACGACACTCCTGAGCTCCCAATCTTCGGGTGGTCAGGGGCACCCGCATCAAGTGCTTACTCATCAAGGTGGTCTTATCACTGCCCAGCAGCAGCAATCTGCCGCTGCGCAGGGATTGGGCGTGGGTGTGGTGGGTGCACTCAGCCCTGCACAAGCTCACATGTATCAGCAGCAAATGGCTCTTCAGCATCAGCAGCAACATATGAAAAAGACAAGGAGAGCTCATTTGACGTCGTCCGGGACTGGTGACGTTAGAAGGGATGGTTCGGCCTCTACTGTTCTTCTTGGGGGGCAAGGACTGACGATGACACCAGGCGGTGGTGTCACCATAGGTGCTCTTACTCCAGCTGTAGTCACTAGTTTAGGAACTTTCATTGGGGGATCGTCCGTTTTGGGCACCTCACTCTTACAGCAACCCCTCTCAGGTAAGCAGCATATATTTTAAGCTCTTTTAATTTCCTACGTGGTTGGCAAGAATATAAAGAAGCATTCGCATTCCCATCAATGGCATGAAGTGCATGCACATTTTACACTACTTTTACTTTCATTTTCTTGTCAAATAATATAATATCCCAAATAACAATAACACAAAATTCTTGCCAACCATCCATAATTTAGGTGCATGCAACGTGTTTTTTTCTATGTGTCTATAAATTTCTGATATGACACCAGTGACACCCTTGGGTACTCCAATAGGAACACCGGTAGGTACGCCTCGGAGTGGCCGGGATCCCTGTGGTGGTGACTCATCCGACACGATGAGTGAGACGGACTCGCAAAAGTCATTAAGGATGAGACGAAAGCTTCCATGCCTGCCACCTGACCAAGAAGCTGCACCATTGCCTTCGACTAAAAAACGTGAGAGGCATAGATCCCAAGAGTTCAGGTAAGTCGCGCAAACTTTATTTTCCTATCTTCAAAAAGAACAGCCTCGTTTCAGTTTCTCAAATTCATTTTTCGGTGATATCATACCTTTAGTAAAAAAAATCCTGCATAATGCATAGTACATACATATGTGTAATGTACATATATTTATTCACATAATAGAAATGACTTTCACTTTTCCTGTATAAGGTCGTTGTCTCCCATGCGCCTTTCATCGATGGATGGCACAGCCATTACAGGTAGGTCATATCCATTGCAAAGTTTGAGTCTCTCCAGACCAAGTGCCAGTGAATCTAATTTGAGAAAACTGACAATGGGAGCATCCGACCCTGTACCTAGACCAGGTTCAGCCCTTGGCTGCTTACAAGGTAAGCGAGTAATTTTTGATTTTCCTATCTGCACTCTAGACTACAAAAAATGAGCGGATTCAGGAGACAGGTCAGGCTAAAATTGTCATTTTTTTTCTTTAAAGTAATTAGCTATGTATTATCTATATCAAATAGTCAGGTAGACAGACTTTTCAACTTTCTAACAGCCTTTTCACACGCATTTTTATTCTGCCTAATTAACTTGCAAGCGATTTCGTTTTTACTGAAAAGTCATGTAATGAAATATAGGGCGTAACTAGGGAAAGTTTAATACATATTAATTTCCGCTCATCTTCAGTATTCTACACGTTTAATTTTTTGAAAATTTACACAGGATGCCGAACGTACGAACAATGCATAATTTTGCCTATCTGCCACCAAAAATATGAACAAAGTACTTTAATGCAATTAGCAAATATATTCACATGTTTATTTTTTTCAATACTTAACAGTTAGGACTACGGGTGTCCAATTTTAGGCTGGATTTTTGACGCATTTTCCGTACAGTTTTGTAGCATTTTGTTAAGCATTCAATTTTTTTTCGAAGTTATGTTAAAAATTACAGCGCGTAAAATTTGCAATGAATAAAGCAGTGTCGGTGAATATTCAAGAAGTAGCATATTCCCATTCTGTGTTGATCACTTTGCGTTTGATGGAATGCATCGCTTCGATCAAGATAGGGAGGGAGTACGTGTATTACTTGTTTATCCCCAAAGGACGATTGCTTTCTTCAGTGTGACAGGGAATTGAGATTTTTTGCTAAGTGACTACTTGGCTTGTTACGTTGTGTGCATCGACTTCACATCATCTCCTCTGCTTGTATGTATATATCTGTTACAGCTTCAAGTGTAATAAGTAGTGTGGGTGGAAAACAAGACTCGATCTACCCACTTGGTGGGAACATATTGCAATCGTCGCCCGCATTCGCTGGCATGAATCTGCGGACAACGACCTCGGGGCTTACCTCCGATCTTACAACGACCACCTCAGTTTTATCCGGCTTGTACCCTAGTTACAAACAGTCTTCGCAGGATAGTTGGTCTTCGAATCTCGCAGAGCTTGCCGCCGCTCTTCCACCTGATTTGAGACATTTGCTGAATAAAGGCTCTGGGGTGGGTGGGGTCTCCGATCATGAGTTGAGTGGGCTGACGAGCAATTTGTCAGGTCTAACGTCCAGCCTAGGAGATACTAGTTTAAATGTAGGCTCTCATCTGCCCTCGTACATGAGAACATTGCGAGAGCAGTTGCAAGAGGAGAGGCGTCAGTTGTTGTCGGAAGAGAGACGACGCCTCGAGGCACTTCGCGAAAGGGACCGGGAGTTGGGCGCTAGACTAGACGCAGTAACAAGCCGAGCAGGGAGCGAAGCCCTGAGGTCAAGGTATTAGAACAATTTCTTTTCTTTTATTGCCTCTCTCTATCTATCTATCTGTCTTCAAGTCTCTCAAAATACTTATCTAACGATTCAAATCGGAAAACAAAAGTGGCACAGGCACACACTCACAGCACATGGCACGCACAGAAACTTGTGTTGGTGGAGGAGACCATAAAAATGATTTGAGCAATTTTTAGGGGCTTATTTTTTCAAAAAAAATTGGAAAAAAGATAGATTTGCAGATTCTCTCTCTCTTTCTCTCTCTCTCTCTCTCTGTCTTTTGTTTTTTGTTTTGAAAAAAATTGTGATGTGTGATGAATATATATGGTGGGTTGGTGAATATGCTGCAGAGCGGACCTATCTAGGAATGGTGGTGGTGTGGGTACACCCAGCAGGTCAGCAGGGGCCAGTCCACTTCTCAATCGGAAACTCAAGGGGCATCGACGTCAGTTATCCGATCCTAAACTTTCCCTTCCCTTCTCGCCCATACAGGAAGACGGGGACAGTGAGCTTCAGGATTTCGATCGAGTATGAGCTCCTCCTGTGTTTGTCTTTGTGTCTGTCTGTGCCCTTATATATTTTTTTCGTTTATTTTTTCTCATTTTTTCCATCATCACCCCAAAAAATATATAATAAAAACCCCCAGTATATACTGTATATATCTTCTCTCTCTATCTCTCTCTCGCTTCCGCTTTTGACCAAACACACGTTAATCGCGCTAATCCCGGCCCTTTTTTGTTTGTTTTGATGTGTCCTATCTTTAGGTCTCGTCCGGCTTACTGAGACCTCCCTACAAGTCCTATGAGTACGAGTCCCTCGAGGACAGTGCCCTTCTGCAGCGCCCCGCATCGGTTGCATCGCTGGCATCCCTACAACATCAACTCTCGTCACAGATGGGTGCAGGCGACTGGGATCACTCACAATCATACTTGGCATCTTCCTGGGCAGCGGCGGGTGGGGCTCTCCGAGAAACCGCTATTACAAGCATGGGTGGTGTTCACGAAGACGATGAGATCCGAAATAGGATCTCTGCGTCTTCTCGCGGTATGTTGGCTCGACGGAGCAGTGATGGAGAGGCGTGGCCCAGTGCAGCATCAGCATCCTCTCTCAGCAGCGTCACGCGCTCTCCATCCTCTACTCGAGAAAAACGACATGCTCTACGAAAGCATCGCAAGTCCCGATCATGGCATCCCTCTCCTTACGTCAGTGAGGAGGAGGATGAGGAGGAGGAGGACAGCCTGAGTCGAGAGGAGAAAAAAGCAAGAATTAAAGCAGAAATCGCGAGACGTCGACAGCAAATACAGGAGAGAGCCGGGATACATGGCGACATGATTAGTACTTTGCCGTCGCGAATGCACGGCGGCTCTGGTGGTGGCAGCAGCGCACATGGAATAGAGCACGAACGACACAGTGTGCTCAAATCAGTTGACCAGCTACTGCGTGATCAATATGGCAGATTTGACTCTTCGGCTTCATCCTCCTCCGGTCTCTACGGAGGAGGGGGACGTTCATCCCTATATCATCATCAGACAGGAGGAGCATCCTCTCTCACCCATCATCCCGGTGGATACGCCACTATCAGTAGCAGTCGTCCATCATCCCATCACCACCATCACCATCATCATCATCACGACGAACAGCAGCAACACTTACAGCAATTTCACGGCAGAATCGGCCCAGGAGGCCATATTGTTAGCCCAAGTGCAAGTGAGGAGGACCGAAGTATTGAAAGAATAGCCTCCACATTTCGCAATGACCCCCACGGCCTCCACGCTCATCATCCCCCTAGCCACCACCACCACCACACTCACACTCACGACTATGCTAGCATGTTATATGACAGACTTGGCATGGACGTCATGTCTCCATTGGCAACTGATAGTGAGAGTATGGGCAGTGAATTGGGCGCACCTGCTGCAATGCCTCTACTCCCCGACATGCCCACAAGGTCAAGGAGATTGCTAGAGGACTTGGGTTCAGCACCCATGCTCGGGCTTGCTTCAAACGATCAGGGTCCGGTCAGGGTTGGTGGCGCGGCAGCTAGTAGTTCCTCCGCCGCCGGGCAATCTATCAAAGGCAAGTATGGTGTCTCAGCACAAGGGCTCAATCTCCCATTTCGCACTGTCATGTGACAATAAACGTGAAAGGCATGTTTCTCTCCTCCTCTTTCATTTAAATATCGTTATCCTTTGTTGTCGTTGTAAACCACACCAATTCTACTCTCACCAAACCTGCCAGCCAGCTTGAATTGGTTGACACTTTTAAAAATTATCAGTTTTTATCACTACTCTAGTTCCTCTCTCAGTGTGGCATAATATATATCTGTGCTACTATCTATATCATCTTTTATATATTTACTATTCTATATATACTACGTTTACAATAATATTATCATCTTACCATCCTGGTGATAATCATACTTTGTTTCTATTTATTACTAATTACTTAATTTTATTATTAGTAAAGTTACTATACTAACATCATATCAAATCGATCAATGTTTCTTTTTCTCTGTGTGTACATATTACATCATATTTTGTTACTTTTTCTTATTATGATTCTTATTTATTTTCTAAGTTTTCTCAAATAATATTATGTATTATTACTGCTGCTGCACTAATTTAATTAACTAACTACTTCAAAATGCCATTATCTACTATCAAACTGTACTCAATGTTTTCCTGTGACTGGCTGCTGAAAGTACGTTATACTTACAAAATCGTACGTTTTTCTTCGTGTTGATTTTAACAAAAAAAACTTTCTAAAGAAAATATAGCATTCCGTAAATTTCGTTACTTTTGTCTGTCTCTCTCTATCTCTCTTTCTCTATCTCGCTCATTCTCTATTGTTCTATCTCCTTACTGTGACGCAGCATAACGTTTTACATGTAGAAGTCTAAATATGATTATTGTACTAATTTTCTTTTGCTTGTTGTTTTTTCTCTCTCAAATCCCATCTCTCTCTCTATCAAAATATTTTATTTTGTTATACTAATTTGTTATTCAACAAAGTTTGTGAGAAAGGGTTATGTATTATTTAATGAGAGAAAGGAGAATTGCGAAAATAGGTATTTTGTTATAAAATAGCCAATAAGTCATGTCCAACTGAGGTACAGTCAGTAAATCATAATAGTGTTGATGATGACATTTCATGCGTGCAATAATTATTTTTAGTTTTTTTAAATTTTATTTTGTGAGGAACTATCAACTAATAATCAAATAAAATTTCTAATCCGCTACTGTCACGGTTACTCTATATCAAAAGATTTATTTCATAAATACAAATACATATACATATTGTATTACCTATATTTTTTCGTGCATTTCACTATGTTGTCACACATACAAAAAAAACTTGAAATCTGTTATCAATCAGGACAAAGCAACTAAGAAATATATTAATCTTCTCGGTTTTAAAAATCGTGTAATTTTTTTGTGGAAAATGTTATGTACAAATCAAATAATTTTGCAGGAAATACAGGTATAGTAAAAGAAAAATGGAAGCATTGAAATTGGCCATTAAGAGAAAGGAAATTTTCATTTTAAAAATAATTGCCAAAAAGAATGGTAACCAGGTAGACAAAATAAAACTGTTACCATTTAAATCCTGTATTTCCTTAATTTTTTGAAATGCGTAGAAGCTTTGTTTGGATTCCATTTAGAATCCAATTAGGTATATAAAAATAAATCGTGTGTGTATACACACTACGTAATATATAATTCGTCATACTTACAAGGAATCCGTGCATATCTATCAACATTTCTCCTCTGAGGAAACAAGAAAAAATACTATTATTTAATTTTAAACAAGAAAAAGAAACAGATTATCAACTTATTTTTTAAGAATAAAGAAATCTTTTAAATGTCAATTTGATGCGATGCAATACAATCCTTTTTGAAAACAATCAGCAATCATAATCATCGGGTATTATTAGTAGAAAAAGAATTATACACTCATATATAATTTTAAAAAAATTATTATGCATTTTCACATTTTAATGTCTGCTGTCTGTCAACAAATTACTATTGTAAAAAATAGATACAAAAAAATATAAGTTAAAAAGAATATACAGGTCAGGTCTCCAAGGTGCATCCTTTTATGCATATTTTTACAAGTTGGCTGAAGCTTGTTGGATTTAGTAACGTATTTCATATTTCGCCAAGGTGACTATTGATTAGGTCATCTGTCCAACGGGTTTGATGATAAAGCATAGCTATAATTTGCGTTTATTACTATTATTTGCTTTACAACAATGGCAGGTCACTATATTTAGGTAATATTTCATTACTAGGTAGACAAAAAGTATATTGTATCTAGATCATCATCATTGTTGTACATTGTACATACATACTTATATATTGTACATTTATTGTTCATAGCAAAATATATATATTTAAAACGTATATAATTACTGCAGAACTGAAATTCATTAATTATTACTTAAATCTTACACATATTTATCACAATACAGTTGCAAAAGTTGCCCACTAAAAATAAATACTTGCATGCGTGCCCATATTGCACATGATTGTTAAAACATTGTTAAAAGTTTTGTGCAGAGAAAAAAACTTGCCTTTAATAAGTATTACCATCTTCAGTCAGTTATCAGTACGCAACAATAACAATTTACTGCCTAAAGAGCACCACTACAGCCGCTAAATGAGATTGCTTATTAAAAACGAGAAATATAAAAAACGAAAAAGCCCACCGCCATCCTTCCTGAAAATACCCTCAACAAATCACAATATTGCATGCTTTCTTTTTGTAATTTTGAGCAATTAAAATAAACCGAATGAATGTTGCATAAAATTCCTTCATTTAAACTTGTTTAATCTCACCATACCTCAATTTTATTTATTTTTGGGTGTTCTCGTGTGTGTAGTTTTTATTTTTTATTGTTATGGTTATAATTACTATTTAAAGCACATTTATAACATTGCATTTGTTAACGATAGCTCCTTAAATTATTATACACTACAGCCTTGTCTCAGCCACCAACATTTTTCTCACTTCTCTCACCATCGTGTTTTTTGCTATCTTCTTCTCTCTCTCAAAAAAACTATCAATCAGTGTCAATGGAACATGCCCGACAGTGTGACTATAATTCTATCTACATAGTATACATAAATATTCGGTCACGTGACCAGGTTTGTGTCACTTGACATGTTAGCATTGTTGTTGTTACCAATATTATTAATTAGTGTTGTATAGTGAATGTCCCTTTTTTGCTCGAAAAAAAAACAAAAACATTACCATCAAAATTTAACTTTGAAATAAAAGAAAAAACATTTGAAATATATTTTTTCCTTCTTTTTCAAAGTTAATGTTTTTTAAATTGTTACTACCAACCGATTGAATTGATGTTGTGGTATAAACGTCTGTTTTTTTGTATGTAAACGTCTTTACGTACGTAATGGTATTTTTGTATGCCTTTTTTTCTTATTCTTAGTATTATTATTACTTAATATTATGTGTCCACTAGAGTTGTTTCTTTGTCCTTATAATTATCATTGTTATTACTACACTGTTATCTCAGTGTTCTATTATTGAACATGTTCCAACTTGGTTTATTTATTGATTATCTATTTAAGATGTGAGTAATGCAATTAATCAACTATTATTAGTATCAGTGTAAATACTGTGTTTTAGTAAAAAAAATTATTTATTTAATTATTTTCCAAGAATATTTACTAAAAAAACATTTGTATTTATGCGTGTGTGTATTATTATTGTATTTTCAAATGTTCCAAACAAATATAACCACCGACGCCAACCACCGTGCTTTTATATGCAGTTGAAACTGTTGTTGTTGCACGCAAACACATTCTATCAAAAACACACCTTAATTATATCAAAAAGGTGCAATGATAATGATTATCTTGAAACGACCAGATTTTTTAAACAAAAAATGATGCATGCTAGAAAAAAAGAATTTTAATAATCTTGTCGCAGTCAGTGCACAATAATTTCCCTAAAACAATTTACGTACAAAAAAATGTAGAAAATTAAACATGTTTTTCTGTTTCGTTTTACCCTTTTACTCCATTTGTCCCTCAAGAATGAAATATCATCTATCATCGTTGCGTTGTAAAATTGACAATTTTCAAAATTAAAAAGAAAGCCATGGCTTGACTCTGTCATTATCTATGCGGCCAGAAATGTATATTTTTTGCGTGCCTTAAATTTAATTTTGTTGTTGGGATTTACTTGCAATTTACACAATTTAATAGAAAAAAATGCAATATCTTATCTTGTGTAAATTGCAATGTACCTTGCAGCAAATAAATAATTATACTTTTTAACTTTTTACATTTAAACTTAAATTACAAAATTATAAATAAGTTTGGTTGAATTCAAGAGCATGAAATTTTTAAAACTTTTTATTCAAAACTAGTATGGTTTTTACTTGCTGGCACGAACAGATTAAGAATCCTTGACAGATATGATAATTCAAATAACAAGCAGTAGACAATACTTTTTATCCACTAATAAAACAAGAAAATGAAAAGATTAAAATACATTTCAAGTTGGATTGAATTATTCAAGGAAAATTACTGCTTTCTCTGACATGACACATGACACTTTAAACATGGTGATGAAAGAAAGTTCAAACAGAGTTAAAGGGGTGTGCAAACCATTGCTAAGAACAGAACTGTATTTTGCTTGAAAATGATGGCTAGTGAAAGAAAGTATTACAAATAATATACATAATTACCAATATTTTTGAACAGCTACAGACAAAATACATTACATGTTTGAATGCACGTTAGGAAATGACAAAAAATAGCACAAAAGTTAAATAAAATTGCCATGTGGGAAAGAGCAACATTATTATATTTTGATTATACCGATTTTTAAATGAATTGATGAACATGACTAGATGGCAGATGACTATTTATGGGCATTTTTTAAAACATACAGACGAGATGATGTAGCAGTCATTTAGTGAATTGTGAGTTAAGATGACTTGAAAGAGAGGTATGGACAGGGACAGACAGAGAGACTAACGTACAAAAAAATAAATCAGAGCAGCAGAGCAAAAAAAGAACTCTCGATTGACATCCAAACCAATAAAAAATGGGAAAAAATTGTAATCCAGTTTGAAATAATTGTTGATTAAATTAATAGTACCCCTTTACCCCCAACGAACGAAAACGAGTGTAAAATTCAAAAAGTAATAATTAAATATTAATGGTTATCATTGTTATTATCATTATGATTATATTAGTCACGATCACAATCAGACAAGTAGTATTAGTCAAGTCAAAGAGGATAATACTTTGGTAGAAAAAATAATAATATCGAATTCGAAGATTACATTCCGAAAAAGAAAATCTAAATAATAATAATAATTGAATAGATCAGCAGTTTTAAAAGTTTTACCCGTTTTTTTGTTCACATGATTATCAGACATGTAATTATCATAAAAAAATCAAGTGTCGTGATTTCAAAAAAATAGAAAAAATGATGATGACTGTGAACGCTGCAGTATAATAAGCAATGCAATATATGGCACCCCCAAAAAACTAAAATATCCCCTGAAAAAAATAACTTCAACTATTTCAAAAAAAACTCTCACGCACTCAAAAAATTACACAAAAAAGCTTCTTGCTCGACGGCTCTTCTTGTTGCTTTACATAAATAAATATGTAATAATAATAAATTATAATGTGCTTATATGTGACTTATTCTATAAAAAGAAAAAAATACAAAGCAAAAAAGTTGATCATCTTCACATCACCACGCGATTTTGATTTTTGAAGAAGAAAAAATAAACATGCCCCGCACAAAATAATACTAAAAATTGCTATGATTACAATCATTCAAAACTGCTTTCTACTTCACACGTCGTATATGAATATAAAAAATATATTTACGTCCTTGTATAATAATTAATAGTTGAACCAAAAAGAAAAAACTCCATCTTCGATGTTACTGATTCGCAGCAATATTTAAATATGGTTATTATTCTAAAGTATCTAAAAAAAATTGCAGAGATGCTACGAGAAACGGCGGCATATAATGTAAAAAAACAAAGTTGGTCAAAAATCAAAAGCTAAAAAAATCGGACATGGTAGTGAAAAAAGTGTTAGTGTTGTTGTTGTTGTCAAAGTTGTTGTTGATATTTGATATTTAAAAAACAATTAGATAGTTCTAGACAGAGGCTACAAAAAAACGTAAAAATAAGTAGGTAAAAATGGTATACAAATCCATAAGACTAGTTCAAACATTTTTGACTTATTTTGTAGACAAGTAGCAACTATTTTTTATTTACTGGTCTCTTGTATAGAAAAAAAGTAAACATGTATAAGTATTCCCATTTCAAAATGCTAAATCAACTATCGAAATATTTAAAATTGGGACGGACATTTTTTTTACACTCAATCGAAGTTTACCCACACGATATTAGTTCAGAGGAAATTGTTTTATGTGAAATCCGAATGAAGTACTGGACTGATAGGTTACCAATTAATTTCAATTTTATTTTTATTAATTGGATTTTTTTGATTTTAACTTAGTTTTTATCTGCAAAAAACCTCTTCCATCCCCTGAATTTTTGTAGTAAAAATAAATAAACTGGAAACGAGGCAGAAGTTTTGACCTAAACAAGCAATATACTTCTTGATATTGTAATTTTTTAAACAATATTTATAATTATTATCGATTTAAGAGAACATTTTTTCTTCGACGGTATTTTTCAAAAAAAGAGAGAAACTAATTGAACCGCACTATTTAAAACAAAAAATAATAATTGAGTGAATTAATTTTTTTAATATCCACTTTTTGCTGGAGCGCAAAGAGGAGAGTTATGAAAAAGACACTAGAGCTACCACACGAATATATAAAAAAACAGAGACAACCAGTTCGTTTCGGGTTTATTCTATGAAATAAGATGAATTAAGTTATTTCTACAATCCTAGAAAAAAAGGCTTTAAATTTTTACATTTCAAAAAAAAGTCTTGTTCGAAAAGGAATAAGAACAAAAAATGATATTTTTAAAAAGAGAAATTATAAGTGAAAAAATACCGTTGAAACCATAAATAGTAATGATAAATTATATAGATATGTATACCATTGCTATTAAAATATATACAGAATAAAACAAACTTGAATAGCCAAATATCTATAAAAAAATCGGAGAATGGGAGATAATTTTTTGTTAAAAAAGAATCCAAATAAATATGAAAACAAGACAATTCGAATGTCAGTATAAAGTCATCAAGTTTACAAAATTGGAAATATTAAAAAATTGACCGGTCAAACACAGCCATACAGAAAGGTAGTGAAATTTTTTGAAATATAAGCTGTGTCACTAAATTATGATTGCCACAAAAATGAATACATAAATTAAATCTTTTTTAAGTTTACAACGTTAACTAATAATTACAAGTCTTCCCCTATCATCATCATACAAAATAGCAAAGAAATAAATTGTACGTCTATGATATTTTAAAAGCAAAACTTGTTATGTATAATTGTTACTATCACTATAACACCACCACCGATGCGATGTATTTGTTTTGTTTCACACAAATAATAATATTGTTCAAATATTTTACAAAATAAAACAAATTCCAAGTATCATATAATTCACTATACAATCGAGCAGTATTTTTGTTAGACCATTTTTTATTTAATTTTTATAAAATCCAATTTTGAAAAATCTTTAACTTTAAATACATATATGGCTGCATGTATTGAAATTAAACAAAAAAAAACAATATCCTTAAAATGATTCATTATACTAAAATATACCTAACTACTCAACAAAAAGTGAAAATCCTTTACATGGCCTCTCGACACGTTTACTCAAGCCTCCTCGCGCCTCTTCGCCCCTAACTTTTCTAAACACACCTTTTTAAGATACGGTAACCAGTCACAACAAAAAAACGTTTTGCAATCCAAACAATTAAACTCCTCGCGATTAACGTACTAACAAAATGTAACATTAAGATTTAAAACAGTAAAATTCAGCTAAAAGCACACAGACACACAATAAAAACTATCAAGAGACTAAAAATTTAAAAAATTGCACTACTTTTCTCTCTCTCTCTCACTCACTCTTTTACTACTACTTGTTCTACTACAATTAAACAAAAACACTAAACTATTTCGCTAAAAGGCTATAATATGATTATTGTTACTATAGTTAAAAGAAACTTAATTGTGCAACAACAACAACCGAACGTTTTTGTCATTTTTACCACTGTACCATCTAATCAATCTTCCACAAGTCGTCATCTTTTAATTGCACAACACATTGACCCACAAAATCCTATTTAAAAAATTAATCGAATAAGTGGAATAGTTAAAATATTTTTACTAGCCAAAAAAATTATCTCCACAATTTTACCACAAATAAAAAAAGCCAACAACTATAACTTCTTCGACAAAAATTAAGGAATGGTGATGACTTTATTTTTTTCTCTTGTCAAGTCAGGATAGAGTTTGAAAAAAATAAATTTTAAAATAAAATAAACGAATAGGTATTATCACAACAAATATACAACTATTAATTAGTAAATAAGGATAATAATTTGCTTACACGGATACATAATAATTTTCATAAAAAAGAAATAATGACAAAATGCATCGTTCGTTCTTCGTGAGTAGCAGAAAAATGTTAAAGTAATTCTCAAGGTAGCTAAATTTTTAAAAAACTAAAAAAACCATACATGCTGATTTTTTTCTCCCTCGTCGACGTGGTCATCTGTTGAAAAATCTTAAAATAGAAAAAACTCTCTGCTGCTGTTGCTGTTGCCGACGATAATGATGATGAAGATGATTTACTAAACATTATTATTATTATTATTCAATTTTATTCTATGCTGCATTTAAAATGAGAAAAAGAATAGATTTAATAATAAATAAAAATAATACGCGCAAATAAATATCTTTTTAAAAATCTACCACTTGACTATATAAATACTATATACTCTCATTGTTATCCTTGTGGGTCTACGTTATTTACTACAACTAAAATTTACATGCTATACATAGTATATATATAAATAGTATATATATTATATATAAAAATAAATAGAGTTAATCAACGACAATTACTACAACTAATTTTAATTTATTATCATTACTATACATAATAGTTAAATTTATTATGAAGATGGTTAAGGCGTGTTTGCATGTCATTAAATATTATATTATTATAATATATATAATACATATATATATCTATATATATTAAATACATACATATATATATGTATTACACTCTTACTACGATTAATTGACTTCTGGCATATAAAGACCTGATAATTTATTTCATATTTCAAGAAAAAAAGATAAGGACAAAATATACAGTTATTGATTATATAATGATGATGATGATTATTAATTATTATTATTATTAAAAGGGATTCCAAAAAAATGAATCAATCGCTAAACATACAGAAAAAAATAATTTATTTAAGTTATTATTTTTCATCTAAATAAACGCATTTACAATATAATGTATAACTGCTGGGGCATCTCAAGAAAAAGATTATCATTAAAAAATAACTCATATTATTATCATCAATCATAAATCTTCTACATTTAATTTAATTTTTACACATAGACATGAAATGTATGCATATTAGTCGGCTCAAAATAGCATTAGTTAGAATTTTAGAGAAAAAATAGTTATTTTTTTAAAATAGCCAGTCTTTTCTTTCATTTAATTATGTTTTACCACCTTCTTTCTCTGTCAATTGTGTTTTCTCTTTTTTATGTGACGAAGAAACAGTTAGAATTTTCTTTTCTTCATCCATTTTGTCTTATTTTCTCTGCAATATTTTTTAGCTCTGTTTGTACTCTTGATATTGTTTGTTTTTTCATATTCTCTGTGTAAATCGGAACATTTGTCAAAAAATGAGCAAAATAAATTGGTGTTGCTATTTGTTTATAAAAAATGAGGATGAATGTAAACCAAGCCACCCCCATCCATGGTTATACAGCTACTACCGTGTGTGTTCCGTTTCCGTATGTAATGTACAGTACATCTATCTATCTATCTCTTTCTCTTTTAGTACATGTGTGTATATAAAACTGCTTTGTTCTTCTTCTCTTCCTACTTCTCTTTCTATTAGTTTGTACAGTAAATTGGAGTGTGACGCTAAAAAAAACTCGCTTGGATAGCTGCTGTGGCTTTTAAGTAGACGTGGTTAAAATATTCAAGTGAAAAGAGAAACGCGGATGTAGAATGCGAATTTGCTTGTTGAGTTGGGAGACTCTGAGATTTATCCTTGTAGGTAGGTCAGCTAAAAGAGCAGTTCAAATACAACCAGGGAAAGAGGATCATCATCGAGGATCTGGAGCAGCCGTGGTACCTTTGAGTAGTATGCCCATTCCCACCACTGACACCCCACGCACTGTACGTCAGCTGCCCCCTCCGATACCATTGAGAAAACAAGCACCACCACCCCCGTTGCCGCCGTTACCACCACAACAACTGCCACAACTACCACAGCGTCAGAGGCCTGCTCGTAGAAGTAGTGTGGCAAGGAAGGAAAGGGATGAGGACGAAGAAGTTGATGAGCGCCAATACCACCACCAGCAACAGGATCCTTTACATCATGCGCCACAGTCGATGTCGGCTAGTAGGCGGATGACATTAGAAAGTGAAGAAAGGAGTGAAAGTCCGTCAATGATAGTTTCGAATCCACTGCCACCACCACCACCTTCACAACCACCCCCTCATTCAGTTCGCCAGCATCATCAACAACAACAAAGAGAAAGGGAGAGGGCGGGATCGGACGTGGGAGGAGATGGAGGGTCTCAACAGCCATTGCAGTATGATTCATCATCTCCTGGAAGCAGTAATCCGCCTAGTCGAAAGAGTTCCAGATCTAGAAGCATTGCTTCAAATGCCTCTGGTGGAGGGGTGGATGGAGGAGCAGCCTCGGATAAAAGTCAGAGTTCAAGTCATCAACAATTTGGGAGAAAAACACAGGTTCATTAAAGAAACAAGATTGATAAATATTTTTACAATTTTTTTTAAACACGTGCAAATGACTGAGAGTGTTTGTCTATGGTATGCAATGTTATTTTTGGCTTTTGAAGACTGAGCGGCTTAAAAAGAAATACCCATTTCCTGTAAAGCGCTACTGGCTCAGCAGGGATCCCAAGGATCGATCAGTTGGAGGAAACGGTGTTGGGATGAGAGTTGTAGGTGGTAAGGAGCTGCCAGATTCTAGTGGCATGTTGGCTGCCTATGTTGCCAGAATCTTTCCCGGAGGACTGGTGGAGCACATTGGAGGGATTTGTGAAGGTGACATTGTCGTTGAGTGGGATGGTCAATACCTGGGCAACAAAACGTTTGAAGAGGTCACTTGTATCTTGGAGTCTTCCGCTGAAAAACAAGAGTTTCCTGTTGTAATTCGCAGGTAAAAATCCATACTAAGCATTTCTTTCGTATCGCATAACTGTAAACTTTCTCCATTGTCATGACCAAATTCAAAATGGCCTAAAATACATGGAATCTATTCGCGTTCAATTTAAGTTTTTAAATTAAGTTTAGGGCAGGAGGCTTATTCATGTTCTTATTTTCTTCCCTACAAAATAGTGATATCAATTTAAAAGACACAAAAGGAGACTTGACTGCCGCTACATGTTCCTCATCTGCGTATGTTGGCGGAGGTGGCTGCCAAGACGATGATTATTACGGTCGACGACAAAGTGGTGGGATAGATGAGGAGAGAGAAAGCGTGGTGACAGACTCACAGCATTCGGCTCAACAAGAGCAGGACACGACGGATGAAAATGATGAAAGCGACAAGAGCATGAGGGAACATGCAGAAGGCACTTACTCTGGCAGCTCGTGTACATTAGCTTCCGAAGGGACTACAGGGGGCGGTAGGGATCCCGTCTGTGGCGGGATTGCAGCACTGATGAAACCAACCCATTTACTTCGGTCTTCCTGCGGAGGCATTTTAAATCGTAGTCGGGGTGGTAAGTTGAAGTCAAACGTAAATTCATATAGTTTCACTGATATTCTGTTCTGGATTTCTAAATTCTATAAAATACTCGTTAAAAAGCGATGGAGAAAGAGCAAATTACTCACAATCACTACCATACTGATATTACATATAATATTGTAGCCTACACTGTATGTACATACCCACATAAACATACCATAACTGTCATCATCTACTGTCATACATACATTCGTACATACATATGCGTATAACTTACAAATCAGAGGACAAAAACATAAGATGGACACAAAATTGCAGATAAAAAATTAAATTAACCATGCTACATAAATATTTCAATCTATCAACATTTCAATAACATAAATCCAAAAATCCTCCAATCAAACTTTGATATAAAAGCAAGCCACTTTTCTGGTCTCGTAAATTTTGTGAATGCTGCTGATATAGATGAAATGGATTCGGAGGAAAAAGTAGAACAGCTTTTCTACAAGTCTCAATCCTCCACAACAACTAATAGTCCATCAGGGACGAAAAAAACGTCAACTCACCAGTTAGCATTGTTGAGCATGAATGTCGCCGCCACCACTACCCTTCTAAATCCGCATATTGTCGATGAAACTAGTAAAGGAATTCGCCGTCATTCTGCATTGTCCAGTGCGGAATGGGAGTCGAGTCGTAGTGCCCAGCAACAACATCCAACACAACCACAAAGACATTTATCTCTACAAAACACTCCTCAGCAGATGATAACAATGCAAACGATCGATAATAAGTTGCAGCATACGGTTTGTGAATCAGTGGATACGCGACGAGGATCTGAAGTACCTTCGCGACGTGGGTCTGAAGTTCCATCACGACGTGGGTCTGAAGTTCCGTCACGACGTGGGTCTGAAGTTCCGTCACGACGTGGGTCTGAAGTTCCATCACGACGAGGGTCTGAAATTCCTTCGCGACGAGGGTCTGAAATTCCTTCCCGGCGAGAGTCTGATATTTCCTCGCGACGAGGGTCTGAAATCCCTTCCCGACGCGAGTCTGAAATCCCTTCCCGACGCGAGTCTGATATTTCTTCGCGACGAGGGTCTGAAATTCCTTCCCGGCGAGAGTCTGATGTTCCTTCGCGACGTGTAGTAACAATCCAAACACCCCCTGGCCAAGACCAAATTATACTTTCACGAAACCGACGCAAATCTTCCGCCCCACCAATTTCCTCAATAAGGGGGCAAGTCCACCTTCAAATCTGTCATGACCCAAAGGCCAACATTTTATATGTTACCGTCATAAAGGCAAAGCTATCAAAAGCACTTACATTTAATGAGGATGGTACAGATCACGTACCGGTAGACCCATACATAGTCTGTACAATTTTTCCGGAGCGGGTACTGGAGAACCAAAGACGAACCCGACACGTGCCCATGTGTTCCGAGCCCGAGTTTCATCAGACCATGGTCTACCCTAACATCACTTGGAGGGATCTTTTAGGGAAAATGTTGGAGGTGTGTGCCTGGAACAACAATCCCATGGGCGAGGACGAGCTCTTTGGAAAAGTTGTACTGTCATTGTCAGGTGAACTGTTTGCTAAAAACCAAATTGCTCACCATTCCCCCCTTTCTTCATAATAATTACTTTCACCTTCCTTCGTATATTGTGTGTATGTGCATACAGTGTGCTCGCAAATTATTATACCATGCATGGAATATTTTTTCTCCTTTGGCTTAATCACCCGGTTTTGAACTCTAATTATAGTAATATCCCATTTAATTTCCAATTAAATTTTCAAATTTCTATTTTTTATAATTTCTCCAGAGGGAGGAATTTTGGATGAACAGCCTCACAGCTATCCACTATCAGCACCGGAAGACAAACCTTACCGACAACCAAGTAGTAGTACTGATACCACCTTAACAACCAACACAACGGCTTGTATGAGATCAACGTCAGGGAGCGTTGACTATCAACAGTCGCAAGGCCACTTGTCCTACTCCGCAGGATCTGTCTCATTGTGCCCCTTGTCCTTCTCTCTTGCAGGTATGTCCCGATGATGATGATAATGAAACACTCCACAAAATATATCCGAATCATCCACCAAAAAATCAAACTTGTCTTATCACAACCTAGTTCCCTTTTAATTTGTACAATTAACTTAACTGATATTTAGGTTATGGGTTTGACAGGGAATACAACTTATTTATTTTTGGACTGGCTGTAGTGTGATTTAACGTAATATGTTGAACTACAAACCATTTTTTGCCTTTTTATCATGTACATAATTACAAAGCTTACTACTCAACTTTCTCTTTTTCCAGTTGAGCCTTGATTAAATAAAATAATTAACTTGTTCATTATTATTATTCTAGTAAACAGTTTATTCCAACATTTAATAATTTTGTAGACTTTTTCGAACCTTGTTATTCTGTTAAATAATTCTCTGTGATCTCCATACACTTTTGTACAAAAAAAAACTGTTCTTTTTTCTTTGTGGGTGTGTGATGTGTCGGGACACTCTCATGATATTTTTGGCAGGAGGATTACACAAGAAAATCAAGTCAGCGGGCAAGCTGTCAATCTTAACGCCGGGAGCAGTCTCGTCATCCTCTTCTTCGTTGCCTACAGACTGCCATGGCACTTTCTGTACCATTTTATAGGATTAGCAAAGATCTTAGTTTTAAAAATTTACTGTCTCCCACAAAGAGATTTGCGTTTAAAAAACCTGTGTTCGTAAATTTATTACTGTTGTAAATTTAGCAAACCAGTTATTACATAATCCAATAAATTAATTACAATTTTCTTCAAATTTTCATAAAATAGTAAACAAAGTACATACGTATATGTTGTTTGTATGTATTTATGCATGTATGAATGTATATTTTTAAAGCTGAACAGGCGACTTCTTGATTATCTCTTTGTACTGTTACCTGCAACTGCAGAAATTTAATTAGAGAAGCACACCTCAATTACATAGATAAATACCTGTATAAATTATATATATACACGGGATAATCATCAAAACTACAACAGCAATCAGTTGAACAATCAATCAAACAAGCACCAATCTTTCTCACTCTCTAAACATTATAATATTATCAAGACAATAGATGAAAATAGATGTAACTGACATTATATCAAAGTTTAAGTACAATTATAGTTGTTCTCGTTAAATTAGAGAACGTCTCCACGTATTATTATAAAATTATTGTACCACTCCATGTTCTGAAATAAATAAAGATAATGATGATAAAATGCGTTGAAATTACACTTTAATGAAGGGGTGTACGGAATTGCAAATCAAATTATTAAATTTTACAGATTCATAGTAGGTAAGCTAAATGGCTACTCATAGAAGTGAATTTTTATTTTATTGTGTTGGGGTAGTTCTTGGGGATTTTTGCACGTATTTCATAGGTATGGACATGGACTGGATTGGGGACTTATTTTGTAAGCAGAACAATTGAATAAATAAATTATGACGATAAAGTACATGCATAGATTTTTCGACTTTTTAGTATTGTTGGTGATGGAATGATAGGGAAATGAAAAAAAAATATTTATGCTTTCAGAGAAAGTAGAAAAAACACAAGCTCGAAAAATTACATGATTATACACATGTTTAAAGATACGTTATATGTATATTTAACTTGTTCTCAAATCTTTCTCTTACTATTTATGCCAGCATCTCGTTAACTTTGCTATTTCGCAACAAAATTCAGTCAAAACTTTTCTGCTCGATTTCGAAACGCGTAGCATTGTTATTGTAACTATCATGAGGAACATTTCTCTTTAAAAACTACAAAATACTTTCGAGGTCGTCGATTATTAAAATGTATAAATGATATGACGACCAACCTACAAAATCGAAAAATCATTATTGGTGTAGCTATATGCATTTTTTGTGTATACATAAATTACAGTAACGTGGTAAGGAAGTACTGTATAAATTCTGAATTCTTAACTTTTGGTTAAAAAATAAATTTTCTGTCTGGCACTCTCGCAAATTTTTATCTTATTTTCTCACCATCACCAGATCGCCTGTAAAAAAGTACAAGCCACAAAACTATCAAATCAACCTGAAGCGATGATTTCACCGTGGCAGTCTGTGCACAAGGCAGAAAATGATTTTAGCCATAACTCATCTTCACATGCACAAAATCAAGAAACCAAAGTTGATCTCTTGATCACAGACTGTTCAACTCAATTCGCAAACAGCGGACGGTTTACATTTTATTTTTTTCTTTGAGAAGAGGAGGCCGGGGAAAACTTTCACTATTGTTTTTAGCTACTCTTTACATGGTCCATGCTCTTTAGGAAATGCAAACGATGAAGGACAGGAAAAAGGAGCTGTTTCTCTCTTACTTTTGTGGCGATGTTGTAGGCAGTCTAAAGACTGGTACTAGTGAGTATGAATTCCATGGAGAACTATTAAAACTACACATGTTCTTCTACTTCATGTCATAGTCGTTTTGTGAAACTAAACTTACTCATTGTCAGTTTTATTTGTTGGCTGGCCGCTTTCTTTAAAAAAGGATTTCTTGTTTTTTCTTCTTTTATTCTAGTACCAAGGAAGCTTGACGATATGCATATTATAATTATTACAGCATTACTGTACTGACCAAAAGATAAAATGAGATTTGTGGACATAAAAACATGATCTCATTTTTTATGAGGAAACTGAAGCTAGGCCAGACCTGGCAACTAATTCAGTTCAACTTTCTCAGTGATAAGTTATGTTGATCATGTTTGATGATTCAAGATCATGACTACGTGGAACAGGAAAGCAAAAAAACTGAAATATGATGACACAAAGAAATGAGGGTTAACGTTGCTTAGACGGCATTTTCCTGCAATTATTCTGTAACAATGAGAACGGCCAGCGAAGACGATGACGAAGATGAGGATGGGTTACATAAAAATTTCATATCAAATCGCATCCAACCTCTTCTCCATATTTTTTTTCTGTCTACCTATATATTATTGTGTAACCATAATAACCATATTATATATTTTTTCAGCAAGAATGTCCAATTTATTTTCCAGATCATAAAAGCATGAAATTGAATTCATTTTAAAAAGGAGCAAAGTTTAATCAACCTTAAAGCAACATGTTTCTAGAGAGACCATGAGAATAATGTTCATATATTCCAACTACAGGAATATCATTATTATCATATATCCCTATTTTGTATTTCTTATAACAAAAAGAAGAAGAGAATAGAAAATTGTGTAGGCTGGTTGGCTAGACACAGAAAAAAGCACATCGCATCAGCAGATCATCTCGCTTAGGTAGTCTAATAATTTCACATTAAAGTAGACTGACTGAACAGGATAGCACAATTGGATAATATGATTCGGTGCTAAGTTAACTAACTCACAAGGAACGAAGATCGAAAAAAGGTATAAATTTTGTAGCTATCTATTGAGCACAACAGGTGCTTTACACAGTTGGCTTTCATGACATTATTACGATTATCAGGAAAATGGAATTCTCATGCTGCGTGACAGTCACAACAGAAAAGTTTGGGAAGAGTATAAAAAATTTATAGAAGGGATACTAAAAGGTCCAAGGTCGAAATATTCAAAAGGGTTAAGTTCAAATTAATACGAAGGTTCGTTTCAGATCTTGCATCATTTAACATTATAAATTATAAATGCTACCAAGAGATGAAGACAGACAGACAAGCAGAGAAAACACGTGTAAGTAAATATGTGTATTATTTAACGTATATTTTCGTTACTACTAAATGGCAAAATAACATCTACAACAATCATACACTCTGAGCTTTCGCAACGCAATCAAAAGATTCATCAAGCATGTAATATTGCAAGTTACAAGTATAACTATTCTCAAGTCAAAATGAAATATTTAGGTATTTTTAATTTCAGTTAACTTTTCTTTCATCTTTTACTTCAGTAATAATACATTGTGAAATGCAATACTTGTGAATAAAAAATTTGCTTCTTTCCAATAAACATGGAAAAACTGACTGTTTAGAGTGTACGTACATAAAATATAAAATTTTGTTATTTGTTCGATTTAAATTTAAATAAAAATGTATTATTTTGTGTGTTCGTAAAAGATATACATATTTATTATTATTATAATTAAAAGTAACTCAGAATAAACTTTTTAGTATACAATCATTTGAAAGAAAGGCAAATTTAATTTACTTTAAACTTGGAAAGAAAATATAGTAAATGGGTTACCATTCGTTGTGAAAATACAATGAAATTAAATAAATGAAAAAGAAAATTACAATTAATAATAAATGTGTTTATAAGGAAAATCCGTCATATTTTGTTCTAAAGATGCTTGTTAGTTTTGAGAAACGTGAAAATTTTGAGCTTTCACATTCATTCCATGAATTCATCTTTACCATTCAACGATCCTATTCATCCAGATGTACACTCATGTTACCTACCATTAGAGCACTTCGCCAGGTTTTTGAGGATTTTGGAGAAGAACAAAGGAATGTCACATAGCATGCAACGAAATAATGGAATTTACTTCATCAATTTAATTCCTTAGAAACAAATAATAGTACTATTCTGCATGACACGAAGTCTATAATAACATGCTTGTGAATTTCGGAGAAGCCGAGTAATAAAAAAATATGTAGTCAAGCCTTTGGCAAAGGTCTTCTGGTACTGGATAATGGCATTACTATATGTACATCTATGTATTATGAAAGTAGAGCTATGCATATTTTGTTCTGGTGACGTTCAAAATGATGATAGCCAAGTGAACAAGATAATGAAAAGCTCTTTCCGACTTTTATTACTGGTGCTACTGCTGTTGCCTTTGTCCGGTATTCATGTGTCGTCAAAACTTACCTAGAAAGCTATTACGCTTTGGTTTTGCAGATGACAAAATATGGTGGAGTATGTGTGCTTATAATGGATATCCAACAGGAAACATGGTCATGAGAGTGTGTGATGACTTTGATGTAATGTAAATTTGCATCTCTCTATTTTGCTCTCCTGAGCCTATAAAATTTCTCTCATTTTCTTAAGCGTTTTATGTTCCAAAATTTTTCCCAGAGTCAATTTCTCTTCTCAACTTACTTGTTATTTTCATATTTTACGAAGTACTCTGCTTATAATCGGATTACTGTCAGAAAATGGTGCAGGTAACATAAACTCAGGTGAAAGTATAAGTACAGTGTTTATTTGAGGTACATATACATACATTCTTCTTGGAACAACAATTTATGCATGTTACAAGTTTTTATTCGATTATGTGAGAGCTTCTATTTTGTAGGGGCATTTTGAGGCTCTCTATAACTACCATTCCATTACATGCGAAGGATTGATATGATATTAGTGGAACAAACAAAGATTCAAACTAAAGAAACGACATAAATGTGAACTAAATGCTACTTTTTAATCATTCTCAGATTAGATTCCAGTGTTCAAATTACAAAATTTTGAAGTTGAGAGGAACAAAAATTACAAACAAGCTTCTGAGGTTTTTGATTTCATTCAATTGAACAAACACTTTAATGTTATTTTTCCCTTAAGTTATAAGTTCATCTCTGCATTCGTACATTTTACATTGAGCTTTCGGACATGTTACTACAGACTTCAGAGTCTGACAACTTTACTAGCTGCATTATGTACTTCTGTTATTTGTTCACTTAATTCGTGACTGTAACTGTAACGGGAATACTATTTGGTATAATGCGCTACTGAATGAATGTCCGACTGCCTATATGTGTAAGGTAATTATAGCCCAGGGATTTTCTTTGGAAACGTTTAATTGCCCAGTACAACACAATAATAATAAAGATGGATGATATACTGTACAAAGCTATTATGAAAAAGGCTAATTAGTGTACAGACAAAGAGCATTACATGGGTACTAGCGAAGACCTCTCTCTATGAGTCTCTGGAGAGTAAAGCAAACACACACTCACACACAAAGTATTGAACTCTTTAAAAGTGTAGTGCAGTGAAAATAGTAAATGAATGGATACGAGAAAGAGACAGAGTTTGAAAAGGAGACAAACTGTCACTAACTTTCATCTCTCAACAACAAACCCAAGTTTTGTTAAACTTTTTTGGAAGAGGACACATACTATGTATTTCCGGTAGTGATAGTGATGAAGATGGAAAACGAGTTTGGATGAAGAAAAACAAAGTTTGCCATTTTGAAAGGTATGACATGACATGAAAGGCAACTAAAGTAAAGGAGAAGAGGTTAAACTCACAATCAAAATAAAATAATCGTTAGACAGAACTAAAAGCAAAAGGAGCACCAGAACCAGAATGAGACTATATCTAATTCAAGGATGATGGAAAGAAATATACAATATGTTTTTCCCTGAGACTTTGTTGCATCCGTTTACCTGCTTATTACTATTTTATTTTCAGGCGATAGCAGCTGAATGAGCCATACTATGTATGTATATACATATACTAGGTGTTAAGTATAAAGTTTTTTGGTTAATGACTTCACATATACAACCTATTGATCTAACAAACCTGTCTTATATTTTAGATATCAGCACTGATAAATTTAATTTTGTTTTTCGAATTTAATTCTATTTAAATAGTTTCTTTAGCAGCAAAATAGCAGTAATCAATTAAATTAGGTGCACACAAAGACGACTTGGAAGGTATGAGGTACACGCATGAAAGTGTCGTGGATTCCAAATCGGAATTTCCAATCAGCAATGCAGCATTTGATTGTTTTTTTTAAATCTGGATGCATGAGTGAAAGAAGGCGAAAATTGGATTTTCGGTTTTGACATGCTTGCATACATAGCCCTCCCTCAACTTGTGTTGATTAAAATATTAATGGTGTAACGCGGATGGGACTATATATGCATATTATAAATGATAATGATGAAGATCAATATATTGAATATGAATGCATATGAAGTTCGTCAAATCAGCTATTGTAAACTGTTTAAATTTTATAGTTAAAAAAAGGGTAGTTAAAAATTGGGACTTTAAAAAGGCACATTGACACAATAATATTAATTGAATTTAAAGTGAAAGTCCATGTATCTTTTTAATGTTCAGATTTGGAAAATCCGTATCCACCTGAGTGCTGAAGCTGACCTTGATACTCCACGAGCCTATCGACCCCAGAAACCAGAGTTTCATTATTTAGTAAACTTTTCGAGTAATCAATGGCAACTGACTGACAGCTCTAAGTTTCGATCTCAATATAATACTCTTATGTATTAGATCAAAGAATGGAAAACTGGACTGTTTTTGACATGTTCATGCTTATACTGCAAACAAATTGTTTGTTTTTGTCAAGAGTGAGATAAAATAGCAATGCAAATAAAGAGAATTTATGTTATTTAAAAGTTTTGCTGAATTTTGTTACTTGACAACAAGTTCGAATTTCATTTGTTTGCGTTTCAATGAATAAATGATTTTGACATTGAGATACATTAAGTTACATATGTATGCACACATGTTTGTATTATTCATTAAGTTCAGATAAATGGTTATTGGAGCTTTAAATACCTAACAAAAATGTTCCACATGGATGGAAAATATTGCACCTATGACAATGACGAACCTAATTACTGACAAACATGAATGTTAATTTTAATACTTAATTAAACTCATCTATTTCAGTAAAGCAAACGCTCAGTTAAAAAAATATATTTAAAACAGCAATACTTTTTCATGCTGATTTGTTTACGTTGGCATAAGCCTAACAAAAAGTACTCTTAACAAGACTACCTTTTTAACTGTTTTTCTCTTGCATCAACTTTGTTCATTTCACACAGATAGACAAGCATGAAAATGACGACACCCAGTAGACAAACAACTGCAGAAAAATAATGCAAGACGGGGAGATTCGCGACGACGTTAATGTAATTTCAAGAAGCACCTTTTCTCTTTTTTATGAGCAGCACAGGCCAGCTTGCTTGTAGACACCGTTGCAATGGTAATCGAGGGATGCCATTATCATCATCGTCATCTTACAGTTACTTAAAACTTTAAAACACACACAAACACTGTATACAACACCATTCCAATTCGATAAAACCAGTAAGCCGGATATACCAAAGAATAAGCATGCACAGTGCACATGCCAATATTCCAGTACTAATTATTAGATTCCATTAAGTAGGCTCATACATATCTATAGAATGAGTGTGTGGGTGGTAATCTTTAAAAAACAATCAGTCAAACACAAGTCTTCGAGACACGTATCTCTCCCAGACAGATAGACAAACTATCCCGCATGTTGTTAAAATGTTCCAGTTATTCATTGGAACTTCATAAAGTTGTTTTGCTCCTTAGTACTACCACCATCACCATTACATCTACATTCCTTCCTGTAGGAAAAAATACATAAAACGCTTGGCTTTTAGCCAAAATTTTCCTGTAAATTTTTTCCCGTGTAGTTTTCACAATATATAGGTAATGGTGCATTATTTGCTGCTTTACAAGCAGAGTAACAAGCATGAGAGCTCTTATTACTACAATGTCTCAATGCGTCTTCTATTCATTTTCTATAATAGATTCACATTTTCACCATTGCCATGTCATGGTAGAAATGTTGTGCAAGCGGAACGTTTACCTGGTTGGCAATTTTAGTCATTTTTATGGATTTAGCCCTACAAAAAATTTATTTTTGAAGACAAGACAAGATATTTACTGGGAACATGGAGGACACTTAAGGGACACTAAAGACGGTACTATTACAACGGCAAAAGCACACTCAAGTCTTGCGATTAGGCTTGTATTACAATAAGTATGCATGCACATATATATACCCAGAGATGCATACTATCGACACCACACACCTCCATACCATATGCAAAAGTTGTTGTATGGTAGTAATAACGATAATAATAATAATTGCAATGTTGGAACATGTTCCATACAAGCATCCTGTGTGAATCTAGCATTTATACAGAGCTTACAAAGGGATCAAAAGGGATACAAAAGAGTTTTTTGCCCCAAAAGAGAAGTTCAACTTGGTCTGCCTGCTCCTTCCTTTTTCTAGTGCTGGTGTTCTAGTTAAACATGAAAGTGGAAATCTTATAAAAAGTTCATCATCTCTACAACACCTGGTCCACGCTGGTTATATTATTGTAGTTTTTGTACTTTCCAAAATCTTCTTTTCTCCTTATGCATGTATTATTATTATATCGCCCACTTTGCGCTTTCCTCCTTCCACTTTAACTTACAATAACGCTTCAATGGGCTACCTGGTAACTTGTTTGTACCGATTCGTCTGATGCTGCTACGGCTGGTGGTCTATAATATTTATTTTTGAATTTTCTCCTACTTTATTTTCGATTAGAAGAACGCGCTTTACCTACTTTTCGACGAAGTATTTGGATTTTATGTTACAGTATATATGCAAGTGTATCTCTGTTTTCTGTAATCCATTATGCATGTGATGTGATGCCATGCTACCTGCCTGCCCTTTCCCTCCAAATTTAATTTGCTTTTGTTCACTTCAGAAGTTACTTGATATGCTTCGGTTCTTTAATAGTTATTATTTTTTCTGACATCGCATCGTTGTCGTCATCAGCCTTTTTACGGTGTTTTGCAAAGTTAGGGGGAAAGCAAAGGCTAAATAAATGACTAAGGTTTAACAAAAGCTTGGGCTAAAAACTCAAATACCAAATCATATTTGCGTTGTATTTAAAACGATGTAGCTGTCATTGTATCGTGTCATTTAGAAAAACTGTTTGAATGAATTTTAAAGTTAGAATAATAAGCATACATGTATTTAGATAAGTATAAGAGGTAATTATTATCAAGTCAGATTTCAGGCTTCCTTCTAAAGTACACATGTTACACATTAGGTAGCTCAATAAATGATCGTTTCATAATTACGATTTTCCAATGAGACCATAACATTGAACAGGGTTCATAAGGGGATCTAAAATTTTCACATTTCTAGCTACCCGTCAGGTTCATGACCGGACTAATACGTAAAAGCTGTTGTATATAATAATTTATTGACATTTTTGGCATGTCGCAGTAATATTCATACGTATGTATGCATGCATGCACAAGCGAACATCATCAAAGAAAAACTTCAGTCACTGTACTTCGTTTCTGCCGGCTTGGCACTGAATTAGAAAGTAGGTAAAATCTCAAGTTAGAAGACAAACTTTCCCAAGCTTAAATTCTGTTACTTTTTTGTGTTTTGCTACACTTTGACCTACTTTTATGTTTTACTTGGCCAATTATTTCAGTAGTATTGACACTTCCTTTTTTAGTACATTTTAGAAATATATCAATAATATTCATAATCTCATTTAACTTTGAACTCTAAAATTTTCATCAAGCCAATTCGATAAATTCGGTTGCATATATTGAGTATCCAACCGCACAAGTTAGACCCATCATTCCAAGAAACCCTTTCGTTACGAGCACTTGTTTTTCATGGCAATTGTAGACTGATCATTTCAAGATCTCTTTAATTCAATGTATCACATTACATTATGCGGGTAGGGTAAAGGTAGTGGGGTAAAACGTATGAACATGACATGCTTAAAATGGCATGACATGACACTTAGGTTGTATCTTTAGGGGAAACCGATTGCCTGAGAAAAGCATCTGCAAATTTAGCCCCAAAAATTGTGTTAAAATCATTGCAATGTGAGTTTTAACAATTTTTCCTTTTTACGAAAAAACAAAACTTTCATTCGCTGGAAAAACATTATTACATTTTTTATCGCTTACTTTAAAAACCCAATAGTGTTTTATTTTATTACTTTACACGGAAAATATAATTTTATTTCTTTTATTTTTTGTCACGTTTTCTTCTTTTCAATTTCCTGTGGCAGTTGTACAACTATATTTATAGAAAGCTAAAAAGAAAATTCTGGCAATGTTATGCCCAAAAATGTGTCTTATTTTTCTTTGAGAGGAAATCTGTGTTTGCCAAAAGTGTTTCAGCAAATCTAGCAGAATACTTTGCATGTGATACACACAAAAGAATTTATTTGATGCATATGCTAATCTTTTAATGACCACTTTTCACTATGTTGTATGTTATTTTATTGTATAACAGTAATATTTTCTGGCTATCTACAAGCATTTATGTATATAAATTCTTCCTTTTCACAAAGAAAATATCTTGAGTTCGAAACTCTGCTTTCGTTCGTACACACTTTCATTTCTTCAGCATAAACTGCCATTCTAGAAATATCCAGGTAACCTAAGGAGCTGGAAAACAATTATATACTATAAGTACATGAGAATGTACGTCAGTAGTCAGCAGTGGCGTCAGTGGAATGTGGATTCATGGAGGCAGAATTCTTATAAATAACTCGGGTATTTTTATGTACATATAATACTGCATATCATATCACCTTACTGAAAATGCTTTTCTTGAAATTATAAATAAATGGCCTGTACGATACTCTATCTTTTTGAAATTAAGTATTACTATTTCGAAGCCCTATTCGTGGAATCGTATTTTTTAAATACACAAAAACCTTTAATTTAAACATATATATACCCATACAACGTATATACCTTGAATGGTGAATGCTAAGTTTTGGCTAGTGAAACTAATGACCAGTTGAACACGTCATTTCAACAAATGATAACATCAATAAACCATGGTAGACGGTTTAAGTTAGATACTCGATGAAGACTTGTTGCAATTGAGAAAACAATTGTTAGATTTGAAACTGGACCCCAGATTCAAATTCTTCGCCTTAAATTACCTTTATGTACATAATTTCATCGTTCTAACTGCTCTTTTTTACGATTCGGGGTTGACACCATTCAGAAGGGCGGGTCAAAGTCAATCTTTGTACCTCAAGTTAAAGCTTGGTACCATAAGATCTCAATGCAAAAAACAGAATTCTCAAATTCCTAGCCGTTTAGAAGTTAAGGGAAGGGCCCTTAAGAATGAAGTGACCCCTTGATACATGTAAATCGTGAGCTGGGTACCGTAGGACCTCATTGCCGAAAACAGAATTTCAAAATTCCAAAAGGTTTAGGAGTTAGAGGGAGGGCCCTTAAGGGCCCCCTCTGAATATTTCATTTGTAATCTGTGGACTCAAGTACCTCATTGCAAAAACCAGAATTGCAAAATTCGTTACCGTTTAAGAGTTATAACCAATTGTCCCTTAAGGGTACCCTTAAGGGCCCCTTCTTA